>JAMBLF010000852.1:0-179099 GCA_030578115.1 Leucoptera coffeella | reverse complement strand
ACTCCTTACCTGTTCCGAAATGCTGGAAAAAAGCATATATGCATAAAGGAAAACGGCTATTATATACCATTTTATAAACTTACCATAAACTTAATTTCATAATTTACAATCGCTAACGGTGGTGAGGGAAAACCTCGTGAGGAAACCTGCTTATCCTTCGGGATAGGTAATAACCAGTGCCTCTATTCAGCAATACGGTTCACTACCTACCACGTTGGATGCTATCTATCCAGTGAAACGCGGGTTTTGAGTGACCCCTACCTAACATGCCTTCGAAATTTCGGAGATGGGCACTCAAGCCTTTGAATGCCGCTTCACAATTATGAAAAATAGGGAGTGTGTATACACAAATCGTAAAGCATACGAAAATGGCTATATAATACCATTTTACAGCCATACCATAAACTTGAACTAAATTTCTAAGACCCCTTAATCCCATTCTTTCCAGTTCCTATACATCATCGATGTTCCACCAGCACAGCGTTTCTTCAGCTCCTCGCCACAGCAGCCTCACCACTGCCAGTGTCGTCAGCGGATCGCCTAATAGAAGCAGGTCAGTGGACCATACATACAGACAGCCACGAACCAAATATAAAGAGGACCCGGCGTAAGGAGCGGTCCCCGTTACGCGGTGCGGAGGCCAAATGGCGTGTTTTAATTGGTGCGGAGTCTAAAAACGTCTAGTAGAAAGAAGACACCTGATTTGATTGGCCGATGCCGTGTTTTGATTGGTTGTAATATCTCCCCTCCATCCCGCGTACCTCGTTTCACCCCGCATAATGCGACGCTAGATTCCATACAAATATTGCGTAAGGCCCACTCCTCTTATTAATTACTCCATGCATAAAGCGCTTTCGTTAATCATAATTTAGGACACTATTACATCAATTGAACTAGGCCCTTGGTAAGTACATTTAAGAATTCTTAAAGGTACTTGTCAAAGTATTTTTGAAGAAATATATACCAAGAAAAAACATGAATGTAGTGTAAATATAATTACATATCAGACTGGAAAACAGAAGAAAAGCGTTGTTCTTAACTCTGCCTCCACTAGGTCTGGTCGTTGATTATATATGCTATATATGTATTTATCTATGTATAATAAGTATATTTGTTAAATATACGTTGACTAGTACCCTTAACACAAGTTTTAAATGTACTCAGCAAGGGGCTAGTTGAATTGGTGTAATAGTCTCCAAATATTATTTATTAATTATAAATTAATTTCACTTATAAATACGTTATCTAAGTATGTCCAGTCAACTCTAAAAGTGCAGTCCCGGCAACTTTTATATGGTTTAAGCTTACAAGAACAAAAGACAATATTTTACAGTTTAAAACTGGCGCCACTATGCATTGTCATGGCCACTATACGTTCGCGTGCTTCGAATGAAAAATATTGTCTTTTGTTCTTATAAACGTAAACCTTATAAAAAGTTACTGTGACTGTACTTTTAGCGCTGACTGTACATTTGTATGTTTTTTTTAGAAACATACATACACTAGACGCCTGATTCCTTGTAGAGGGGTAGGCAGTAGGATCCCATTTGTCCCGATCCTGACAGACCACTTTCGCTTCATTGACATTCATACATCTTCTCATACACTCTCGGCGGTTCTAGGTACACCTAACGTCACCTTTTTTCAATATAGCCTCTATCTGACATATATGTTATATTTAATTATTTTGAATTGTGATATTCATGGGAACAATTGTAAATAAACTTTATCATTCTCTCCACAGTTTAAGAAGACTGGAAACAAGTGAACGGTTTTGGGAAAACCTGAAACATTTAAGAACTGGATCGGTGGGCTATGAAACACAGCTGGATTTTATGGACTTTGTATCTCTGTTCCGGAGTTTCAGGTAACTATACTTACATATGTATACATATGACGACCTCCGTGGCGCGATCGGTTAGACACCTGAACGCCAATCGTGAGGTTCCGATTCCCGGTGGAGGCAGAGTTAAGAATTACGCTTTTCTACTGCTTTCCAGTCTAGTCGTTGATTATATATGCTATATATGTATTCATCTATATATAATAAGTATATATTTCTTAAATATACGTTGACTAGTACCCTTAACACAAGTCTTAAATGTACTTAGCAAGGGTCTAGTTCAATTGGAATCATGAAGTCATTCAATATTATTATATTATATAAAGCTTACGTATTTACCTTTTATAGTGAACAGACCATTGGAGACATGATATATTTGGTCACGTTTAGTGTGTGTTAGAGGTGTATGAGTGTCAATGAAGCGAAAATGGTTTGTCTAGGGCGTGATGTGTATGTACGTTACGTTTAGTTTAGTGCAATGGCATTGAGAAGGAAGTGTCAATTTATAAATTAATTTTAAAAATTTAAAATTAAATTAATTTATAAATAATTCGACATAGCTCCAACTCAGGGGCTTGGCTTTGTATCAGTGAGTAATTGAGCATGTACCAATGGAAATGAAGTTTAATGAATTGCTATGTACATTTTCATAATAAAAACACATTTATGAAATGCATCGAATTATGTGGTGAGGGATATTGAGAGATAACCTACCTGGTCGTTGAACAGGTAATAGTTAGTACTTGTAAATGGCGACATGGCTTACCACCTGTCACATTGAGTACTAACTATCTGGTCAATACGTGAATTCGAGGTGTCCATAGAATTACTACCTTCGCAATTGCGGAGATGGACACCTGAACTTTTAACTACCACGCCAGGGTTAATGGTAGTGGATGCGTTTTTCTTTGTTTTTCGTATTTATTCTATATTTATAGTTTATAGACACTTGCATGAATGAGTCCCTTAATCGGAAAGGAATGAAAGTTAATGTAAGTAAAACGAAAGCAATGGTTATGAAGGGCCTGGGCTTATAACCGCCGCCGAGTGTGAAAGAGAAGATGTATGAGTGTCAATGAAGCAAAAGTGGTCAAATAAGACAAATGGGGATCCGTAATCTCTGCCTATCTCTCTACAGGGAATTAGACGTGATGTGTATGTATGTTATAGTATACTAGTGACCCGCTCCGGCTTCGCACGGGTATAAAATATATAGCCTACTCCACTATTTATTGGATGTTTTTATACATATAAACCTTCCTCTAGAATCATTCTATCTATTAAAAAACGCCGCATCAAAATCCGTTGCGTAGTTTCAAAGATTTAAGCATACAAAGGGACATAGGGACAAACAAAGCGACTTTGTTTTATACTATGTAATGATATCTCTTTTCCAGTCTAATAATGCGTTCAGAACTCTTCGACATCTTTGATCAGTTGGCAGTCCCTCGATCTAAAACTCCTCTGCTTGGAGCCGAGAAAAGCCGCAGTTCACCTGAGCTATTCCGGAGCAAAGTGGCTTTTAGGACAGGTAAGGGAATAACCGTGAGGGAAAACATCGTGAGGAAACCTAATAGCCAGTGCCTATATACGGCGATATGGTTCACTACCTATCACGTTGGGTGCTGTCTATCAAGTGGAACGCGGGTTTCGAGTGACCCAAACCTAACATGCCTTCGAAATTTCGAAGATGGTTACCCAAGCCTCTGACTACCCCACCATAATAAAAAAGGGAGTGTGTATACACAAGTCGTGAAGCGTGTATGTATATGTATGTATGAGAATTCAGGGGTAAAAGAACCTTAGATATCATGCAAAATATTTTTGATAAGCCCCCAATGAGATATGCAAAAACTATCGATCGCCACCTGGAACGGGTGACAAATCTCTCTTGCTTCACTCAAACCCATTAACCTTCTTACATGCTCTTGTTCTTCACTACGTACACCCGCCTTAAGAATACCTTCAATTTGATCTGTATAAGTTCTACGTGATGTTACAAGTATCTATAACCGGCGAATGTGTTCAAAACACACTTACAAAATAATTATTATACAACATTGAGTATCTACTTAGAGAATGCTATCTTTTAAATTTATTAACATATTTATAGGGAATTTGAATTCGATTATCTGCTTTCTTAAACACACAATTACGCCATCTTGAGTAAACCAATTATCACTATCTTTATAGTCATATTTTAGCCTAGTAGACGTACGACGATTAAGTAGATGAAATATTGAATGACGTTGGAAATAACTATAAAATATTATAATATTATATAAATATTATAATAATATTATAATAATATTTAGACACTATTACACCAATTGAACTAGCCCCTTGGTAAGTTTATTTAAGACTTGTACAGTTACAGTTACATTTAAGCCTTGAGATGTCGCCTTTGTCTTACGTAATCCTATTATTATTATTACATACATATATTACAAATAACATACATACATCGCTGCCCCCGACGAACACTATCGTATTCGCTCTTACCATAGAAGCGGTTTTATTGAATATTCGTATCCACACCATCGTATTACGCCATAGAGTAAATTTTTAAGGTTGGGCAATGAATACTTTTGGATTTATGCATTGAGTAATGATCTTTATGTTTTTATTCAATGGGAAATTTAAGACGATTTATAACGCAAAAGGCTATTACCGAATCTCAAAAGCCAACATTATAGAGTAAACTACTCTTACGATATTGTTCCAGTGATATATTACATATCAGTGTTGCATATGTATCACGGAACAATATCGTAGCGCACGATTACTATAGCAATACAGTTTAGTGATTTCCGTCGATCACTATCGTAAAGTTAGGTTGCGTTAATATTCACCATAGCACAGACCATAGTGTATTTCAGTAATAGACATTTTCTTAAATATCTCATTTAGATACAAATTTTTTTACAAAAAAAATATTTAAAATTTAGTGTAATAATACCCTCTATATTTGGTATAAATATGTTTATTGTATATTTGATAGTTTTTAAGATATTCAGTTTTTAGTTGCTGGTGTAAAATTATTATTTTCCTATTACGATAGTGTTCGTCGGGGGCAGCGAATTATTATATTACAAAGAAAGGATTCGGATTTGAGTAGATACCTATATAGTTTATATTAACATTGATTGTTTACGGTGTACCCACCATGAAAAACAGAAGAGCATGTATGAGAAGGTTAATGGGTGTGAGTGAAGCAAGAGTGATTTGTCACCCGTTCCAGGTGGCGATCGATAGTTTCTTTATATCCCGTTGGTGACGTAGAGGCGTAAATATATGTATGTATGAAAGAAAGAAAAAAACATTATTCACTGAATAACATACAAAAACACAAACATGGAAAAAAATTGAAAGAACACCGTTGATGCAGTGAAAAGATGCTGCCTCAGTATACGATGTAGCTAGGCTACATCACTTGTCCTCCGGCAGCACCCGATTCGAAAACTGTCACAAGCTGCATATAATAAATAACAATCATACATTGTATTAATTATATATTTTCGTTTTGCTTGAACTGTTTGTTTGGTTAGAAACTTAAGAGATAAATCTATACTATAAGCCACCTTACGAATTACGAAAAAGCCAGTGTTCAATGATATTATATTCATATGAAATTTAAGAGAAAGGTTGTTGCGGTTAATTCTCGTAGTTCAGTTATTTTGGGCTTGGCTCTGTATAAGTAGGCACAGGGTTCAAATCCCGCTTGAGCATGAACCAATGGAAATGAAGTTTAATGAATTTATATGTGCATTTTCGTAATAAAAACCACATTTACGAAATGCATCCAATTATACGGTGTGGGAAAACATCGTGAGGAAACCTACCTGTTCGTCGAACAGGTAATAGTTAGTGCTTGTAAATGGCGACATGGCTGACCACCTGTCACATTGAGTACTGACTATCTGGTTAACACGTGGGTTCGAGGTGTCCATAGAATTACTACCTTCGCAATTGCGGAGATGGACACCTGAACATTTGACCCCGCAAGGGTTGGTCATGAATGCGTTTGTTTTGTATCAAATGTTCCCTGTTACTATGAAGAGATATTGATTTCTTATATTACCTATATTTATAGGCCTCCTAACAAGGAATGGTTCGTTAGATCTGGAGCCCCCAAGCGATAAAGCAGCCCGGAAGAAAGCCTTCGACTTGTTAGCGGCCGCGGCTTTGCCTGGTAAGGTTAACATCACATATTCTTACATACACACACATCACGCTTGATTCTCTATAGAGGGATAGGCAGAGATCACAGATTCATTCGTCCCGATCCTGACAGACCAGTTGGGCTTCATTGACACTCATACATCTTTTCATACACACTCGGCGGTTATAGGTACTTATTACGTTGTTATACATAAAATTACTTTAAAATAAGATAATATGTAGTATTTACATTCAATTAACATGTTAAATTTACGCCTTTATTCCACTCATATGAAATTCAGAGACAATCGATCCACCACCACCTAGAATGATTATGATAAATCTCTCTTACCTTTATTGTAAACAGAAGAGCATGCATGAGCAGTTTAACGAATGAGAGGAAAGTAAGAGATTTGTCAGAATCATTCAAGATAGAGACTTTTGTTTATACCGTTAGGGATTAGAAGCGTGATTATATATATACACATACAAGATGTAGTTTTAGACAGTTTATTTTAAAGGTAATTTAATTGAATTAAATGTAGTTTTTATGTGTTGTGTATTATGTAATCCAATTATTGTATATGAATTCTAATGTATGTTGAACATTGTATGTTGATGTGGACGTCTCAATAAAGATATTATTATTATATATTTGTTACTTTCAGGAGCCTGTTCTGACGTGTCAGGCAGAATTTTGACACTGGCAACATTGGGAAAATTTTGCGAAACACGACAGTGTGATCCCAAAAGTGATCAGCAATTGAGAGATATAATACAGGTAACATTCCGTACACATTAATAGCATTGCAATGACCTAGGGCCTTACTCCACTAATGCATTGTAGGTAATTTGACACTATGGCACATTGTGCTAAATTAACTAATCACTACATGGTAAAAAACAAAGTCGCTTTCTCTGTCCCTATGTCCCTTTGTATGCTTTAATCTTTTTTTAACGGATTTTGATGCAGTTTTTTTTAATAAATAGAGTGATTCAAGAAGAAGGTTTATATGTATGATGACATCCTTTAAATAGTGGAGTAGGCTATATATTTTATACCCGTGCAAAGCCAGAGCGGGTCACTAGTATAATATAATTCAAAAATTAAGTGTCAAATTACGGCCACTGAAGTATTACTGTATCGATACTGAAGTAATATTGTATCTACAATGCATTGGTGGAGTAAGGGCTCTGAATAAATACGATGGAGATCAGTCGTTAGGGGCGTAACTTTATATAAATGTTTTCTATGTACCTACATATTCGCAATAAAGATATAATAAATTTACATTCAGTGATATTTAATCAAAAATATCCATCCATAATGATCCATTACATAATGATATGTTATATAGATATAAAATTAAATGAGAGAAATGAGATTTCTTTAAAATAGAAATACTTTTAAATTATTATTGTCGCCTATATATTTCTTTTTTTACGCCTAATTAAGCATCCTATGCTAGAACTAAATAAAACCTTTCTTGCGAAGGTGTATATTACCATTAAAGGTTTATTGTCTTGAAAACCTATGTACATATAATTATTAGGGCTTGTAAATGGCGACATGGTTTACCACTTATCATATTGAGTACTGACTATCTGGTCAACACGGGGGTTCGAGGTGGCCAAAGAATTACTAACTCTACAATAGCGGGGATAGAATCTTGACTACCCTGCCCTATATGAGTTGTTGTACGTGAATATCACGACTGCCGTAGCGCGATTGGTTAAACACCTGAATGCTAATCGTGAGGACCCGATTCCCAGTGGAGGCAGAGTTAAGAACTACGCTTTTCTTCTGCTTTCCAGTCTGGTTGTTGATTATATATGTATTTATCTATATATAACAAGTATATATTTCTTAAATATACGTTGACCAGTACTCGTAACACAAATCTTAAATATACTTACCAAGGGGCTAGTTCGATTGATGTAATAGTGTCCCAAATATTATTATTTACGTGCCTTGCTAGCTAATATATGGTTTTCTATTCCTTCACAGAGACATGAACCGGATCCTATTTTGCGAGCAGATAACTGCCTTTCGTTCGAGGGTTTCGTGAGGTTTTTAACTGACAAAGATAACTATGCTTTTGTACCTGAACTGAAGACTTCTTTGAATGTTGGGTAAGTTTAGTTTTACAAATATCTTTTACATAAAGTCAGTGCCAGTAGGTACTTTACGAGTACATGTTTAAAACTAAATGCCCCTTTTTACATACATATTATTCTATTTATCTATTTAATAATAATAATAATAAAAAGCGTTTATTGACATCCACAAAAACATACACAATAACAAGACGTTTACAATAAAAAAGACTGAACTAGGGTGTATAACTTGTGCATGTTATTGTCACAGCAAAAGGGTTCCAACTCAGCTGGGTATGTTGCGTCTGGTAGCAAACGCAACGCTGGTCTTATATCAGAACCACTGGAGCGTTTCTCTAACGGGATATGCAGACTATCGATCGCCACGTTAAAGGAGTGACAAATTTATCTCGCTTCACTCACACCCACTAACCTTGTGAATAAATCACACAATTATTTTCCAATCATCAATTCAGAGATATACATTCACGTCCTTTAATCCCTTTCAGGGTGGACAGAACCTCGGAGATATAACACTCCTTGGTCACTTTCTCGCTTGACTATTTGGGTTTCGTTGTCATAATGGAACATTACTAACAGGTTGCTAGTCCATTGCCCAATAGTTTTCTTTGATTCTAGTCTCTTAGTCGCCTCCTACGACATGTTTACCTAGTTTTCGTTCTATTTAAGTCATTCAATATTCGGTTGTAATTGAATAGTTAAAGGTTTTGTGATTGTTATATTCGATTATTTGTATCTGATATAAAACTACCTATTCCTAAGAATGAGCGATTCATCTTACGATGTTTTCTTTCTTTATAAAGAATTTAATTGCGTTTGTTCGAACGCAACGCTGCTCTTATGTCAGAACCACTGATTATATTTGTATCCAATTTCAATATATGACACTTTTTACCATGAATATTAGGATTGCAATGTCATATAGAACATTGGTGACATGTTGCTTGTCAATCACCCAGTAGATTCCATTTACTTAAGTCCCTTTCTGCCTCTTTCAACATATTGATAGGTACGCTACTTAGCATTATTTTTACGTCCCAGCTAGCATAGGACATACAACCTTATATATCTATCTAATTCTTCCCTAGCCTCCCAAAATCAATACCAGAGGACGAAGAAGCTCCTAATCATCAGCTGAACCAGGATATGGCTGGCACCCTCAGCCAGTACTACATAGCGAGCAGCCATAACACCTATCTCACGGGACACCAACTCAAGGGAGAATCCAGTGTGGAATTGTATAGTCAGGTAAGTAATTAATATATGGACATTACACCCTGAACTAGCCCCTTGGTAAGTACATTTAAGACTTGTTAAGGGTACTAGTCAACGTATATTTATGAAATGTATACATATTGTGTAGATAAATACAATTATAGCATATGTAATTAGCGACTAGACTGGAAAGCAGAAGAAAAACGTAGTTCTTACTCTGTCTCCACCGGGAATCGAACTCTCACGATTAGCGTTTAGACGGCTAACCGATTGCGCCACGGAGGTCGTCTTCGTAAGTGGAAACTGTCTACTCCTAGTAAGAAGACGGTCGTGATATACATATGTGGCGACCTCAAGGGACACAATGAGAAAAACTATTAAGGTGTGTGTAGTAAGAAACCAGTATGAGTGATTTCTGACAACAACTTAATGCTAGTCAGAAGTTCAGGTTTCAATTCAGGTCGCAATTGCGAAGGTAGTAATTCTATGGCCACCTCGAACCCACGTGTTGACTAGATAGTCAGTACTCAATGTGACAGGTGGTAAGTCATGTCGCTATTTACTAGCACTAACTATTACCTTTTCGGGTAATGGGTAGGTTTCCAATTCGAGAATAAAGTAGATAGATATTTCCAACTTAGGCCATTAGCCTGGACGAACACCTGCCCAGGTAGGAAGCTTCCTCTTTTGCTGTAGGACACTACACACACAAACATCAGTTGACCCGTGACCAAGGCCGATACATGGCCGAACCGTCAGGTAACAACGGTTTATAAAATACTAGCGACCCGCTCCGGCCTCGCACGAGAATAAATATTGAATTACTCTATCTATTAAAAAAACCGCATCAAAATCCGTTGCGTATTTTCAAAGATTTAAGCATACAAAGGGACAGAGAAAGCGACTTTGTTTTATACTATGTAGTGATACGCGATAAGTCCAGTTTTTCTGGTAAAATGACTAATAATAAATATATAAATAATAAATTTACAATTCAAACTTACAAAAGAGGAAATCTGCCTATCCCTCGGTATAGGTGATAGCCAGTACCTGTATACGGCGATATGGTTTACTACCTATCACGTTGGGTGCTCTATCTAGTGAAACGCAGGCTTTGAGTGGATCATATGTACTCGAGCCTCTGACAACCCCGCTATAATAAAAAAGGGAGTGTGTATACACAAGTCGTGAAACATATGTATGTACATTCATTAGATTAAAAAAACAATATTTTTACATTACCAACTTATTTATTACCACAATCATTAAAACTAACTTAACCTAAAATACAAAATAGACCTAACTCAATGTGACAGGTGGTTAGCCATGTCGCCATTTACAAGCACTAACTATTACCTGTTCGGGGAACAGATAGGTTTCATCTCGATGTATTGTAGATGGTATACATAGAAAATATCATTCCGTACATCTGTATCTGTACATAGAAATACAGAAAACTTATTCTATTAGTACATGCTCTGGGATTTGAACCCTGTACCCACTGATACAGAGTCAAGCCCCAAACAACTGAGCTACACCTATTAAAAACCAACATATTAAACAAAGCAAAACCTTTTACATACAAACATACATACACATCACGCCTGATCCCTTGTAAAGGGGTAGGTAGAGATCACGAATCCCCATTTGTCCCGATCCTGACAGACCACTTTCGCTTCATTGACACTCATACACCTTATACACACTCGGCGGTTATAGGTACTTCTAACGTCACCCTTTTAACTACACTGTAATAGGTAGACTATTAATGCGTGTTCCGCCTATACCAGAACCTGGCTCTATAGTCATCACTGCATGTCAGAAAGGCAGGGGCCGTGTCAGAATGCACTATGAACCTGAAATAGTCATAAAATAATATTTATTAGTCTATTACATATTAAGTGGAAGGAAAGTTAAACGGGGTAAATCAAATTGGAGACATTCTCAAGGCGGGTGTAGAGTGAAGAACATGTGTGAGAAGGTTAATGGGTGTGAGTGAAGCAAGAGATTTGTCACTCGTTCCAGGTGGCTATCGATAGTCTCTGTCTATCCCGTTAGGGACATAGAGGCGCTAATATATGTATGTATGTATGTTTTGTGCAGAGCATGTATGAGAAATTAATGAGTGTGAGTGAAACGGCTTTAGTGAAGTGGGTAAGACCTCTGGCTTCTTATGAGAAAGGTCATAGGTTCGACTCCCGGCTCAGGCATACACCAATGAATTCAATTGAAATATGTGTTTTTTATTTACGTACATAACTTACAGTCGCTAACGGTGAGGGAAAACATCGTGAGGAAACCTGGCCATCCCGCGGTATAAGTAATAGCCAGTGCCTATATACGTCGATACAGTTCAGCAACTACCACGTTGCATGCTGTCTATCTAGTGAAAAGCAGGCTTCGATTGACCCATACCTAACATGCCTCCGAAATTTCGGAGATAGGCACTCAAGACTCGGACTACAAAATAAAAATGGTGTGTTTAAAAATGTATAAATTCGCCGTAGCTCAGTTATTTGGAGCTTAACTCTGTATCGCTTGAGCATGTACCAATGGAAATGAAGTTTAATGAATTTCTATGTCCATATTCGTAATAAAAATACATTTACGAAATGCGTTGAATACTACGGTGAGGAAAAACATCGTGCGAAAATCTACCTGTTCCTCGAACAAGTAATAGTGCTTGTAACTGGCGACATGGCTTACCACCTGTCACATTTAGTACTGACTAGTCAACATGTGAGTTCGAGGTGGCCATAGACTACCTTCGCAATTGCGGAGATGGACACCTGAACCTCTGACGCAAGGGTTAATGGTCGTGTGTTGTTGTATTATCTCACCTGACAGCCCCATTGTGTCCCAATGACATGAGCTGGCATCGAGCGGCGTTCCTTGCGTTCCAGGTACATAAAGAAGTGGTGGCTTCGTCCGGAAACATCACGTAGTCTTCTGTATGATTGAATATCGCTTGTGCATAGTGCTCCTGTTTACCTGTGCGGGTTTAAAAGGATTGATGATTAATACAGCTAAACGTATAAAAAGGTTAGGTTTACAGTTTTAAGAGATTCGCGATTTATACTCATGATTAATAACTAACGGGACTTATCGCGTGTGTTTTTATATAATAAAGTCTGCCCGTGACCATGGCTGCTGCAACGTAGCCGAAAGGTCGGGTTAATAAAGGTAACTTTATTATATAAAAAAGTCCCGTTAGTTATTAATCATGAGGTTAGGTTTGAGTTGGGATTGAGTGTAGATTATAATAAGGATGTAATAACTAATACTATGATAATATATTAAAAAAGGGTGACGTTAGAAGTACCTATAACCACCGAGTGTGTATGAGAAGATATATGAGTGTTAAGGAAGCAAAAGTGGTCTGTCAGGATCGAGACAAATGGGGATCCCTGATCGCTGCCTACTCCTCTACAAGGACTCAGGCATGATGTATATGTATGTAACCAATACCCCAAGCCAAGTGTGTGTCGATTCAAATGTCAATCGATCAGCCTATGTCAGACCACTGCTGGACGTAAGCCTCCCCAAGGGTACGCCACAAAACACGATCACTCGTGGCCCTCAGCCAACCACTACTAGAAATAATATTTATTGAAACATCTTTACCATCTCGTTAGTTAAAGATCATAAAGAAGATAATATGTCTGAAGTCCTGTCCACTTCAAAAGGTTTTAAAAGACGTAATAATTACCAACGATCACAATAATATTAATAAAGGTAATTACACAAGTTACTGTTCACCCCGAAAGGGTACATAGTCGTAGTAATTACTGACAGTCACTATAGTAATGCTTAAGATCAAAAACATGTAGTGACCAATATTGAAAAGAGCATGCTTCGATGGTTTGGACATGCTATGCGGATGAATGATAGCAGATTGACAAAAGGAATATAGGTGAGTGAAGTGGAAGGGCGGTTACGTAGGGGCCGGCCCAATAAGACATATGACAGTCAGATAGACGCTATATTGAAACAGGGTGACATATCAAGTACCTATAACCGCCGAGTGTGTATCTGAGGTGTATGAGTGTCAATAAAGCGAAAGTGATCGGTCAAGATCGGGACAAATGGGGATCCGTGATCTCTACCCTCGACAAGTATCAGGCGTAATGTGTATGTATGTATGTATGAAAGGACGTGACAACTTACCTGTAGTACCAGCTCCCGTGTACTGTATAAGACATCTACTACTCGATATCTCCCATAATTTCACTGAAGAATCCAATCCGGAGGTTAGCAAGTACTGAAAAATAGAATAAATATTAATAATGATATTTGGGACACTATTACTAAGTGTGGGACTTAAAAAGAATGCTAACTAGCTGCCGTTCTTCCCGGCATGTCGTAGGAGGCGACTAAGGGACTAGGGGTAAACAGAATCTATCAGGCGACAGGCTAGTAACCTGTCACCAATGTACCATTATGACATCACAACCCCAATATTCATACTAAAAAGTGACCTAGGAGATGTTATATCTCCGAGGTTCTGTCCTCCCCGAAAGGGATTAAAGGACGTGAATCAATGTGTATATACATGTAATAATACAGTAATACGACGTAGCTCAGTTGTTTGGGGCTTGACTCTGTATCAGTGGGTACAGGGTTCAAATCCCACTTGAGCATGTACCAATGGAAATGAAGTTTAATGAATTTCTATAATATCTTCGTAATAAAAATACATTTACGAAATGCATCGAATGTTACGGTGAGGGAAAACATCGCTATGAAACCTACATGTTCCCCGATAGTTAGTGCTTATAAATGGCACATTACCACCTGTCTCATTGAGTACTGACTTAGTCAACACGTGGGTTCGAGGTGGCCATAGAATTACTACCTTCGCAATTGCGGAGATGGACACCTGAACCTCTAACTACCCCCCTAAACAAATCAACCATCACACCTACCTTGCTATTCCGGGTAAACACAACCGAGCAAACCTCAGCTCCGTCGTGAGCATTGACTATCGTGTTGAAACACCTATTGGAAACTGTGTCCCACAGTTTGATAGTGCCGTCTGCACTGCCGCTCGCAAAGTATTTGCCGTTGGGAGAAAACCTGTTTAGGAAGGAAGAAAGATTGGGCTAGAAAGAAAGATTTTAAAGACATATCGACGGTGAAAAGGCTTTTTTGCAACTTCAGAAATCGAGCCATGAAAAAGTTATAAAAATTCGAATAATAATTGTATGAAATCCATTTTTTGTAACATTTTCGTGTCTTACTAATTTGGAGACGTTTTTCTTAAAATGTCTTGCTTTTATATGTCATAGATATTACTATGTTTATATAATAATATGGTTCACTACTGAAAATGGGCGGAATTAGAGTGTTCTGTCACCCATTCAAGATGTGTAATTTTAGACTCTACCTATCTCTTAAAAGTGCATCTATATACTTATACATCTATGAAACGCCTTTATATACCGTACGCTATCCTATGTTGTGTAGTGCTGTGAAGGTATGACACAAACACACACACGTACACAGACATATATGTATTTAACAACCGAACGAATGAGATATTTGGCTATAAATGTAGTCTCTACCACTCCTTTTATCTAAGTAGAGACATGAATTAACATCTATTTAACAGCTAGATAAGTTCCGTTTTCTTGTAAAATCTATATACTTCATCATATACATTCTATACGCTTCCTAGTTCCAGTTTCAGTCCAGTTGTTAACCTGCGTATGCCTCTATATATGTCTCTACCTTTGTCTGGTCTCTACCTATCTGTATGTCGAAGTAGACATCTATGGGGTATATAGATGTCTCTATTTACCTTACCTATACCTCCCATATGCCTCCACCCACCGTATGCTGTTAACCTGCTTCTTGTGTTACTGCGAAGGTATACACGCATAAACAACCGCCGAGAGAATGAAAAGGTGTTAGGCTATTAAGCGAGTCCCTACATTTTCCGTTATCTAAGTAGAGACTTGAGCACACTTATATATCAAATAGTCTCTACGTCTCATTATATGTGTTTCGAGTAGAGTGTTTTTTCATCCATTTACGATGTCTATTCAGTCTCTACCTATCTCTTTGTCTAGGTAGAGACTTGTAAACACCTACTATATGACTCTATCTCTACATCCTATACGTCTCCACTCACCGTATACTATTGACCTGCTTCTTGTGATGCTGTGAGGGTATGGGACAGACGAAGCACTGGCTGGTCGCCGTGTCGTATAAACGAATCACTGGATGCGTGGTTGACGCTATTATGTGGTCACCCAGCGGATGGAATGCTACGCAAAGGACCGGTTCTGCGTCCTGTAAAGGGATTCTTATATTATATTTATCATCTATAAGTTGATAGTAATAAATAGTGTTGATTTACGGTCACTAAAAAGGTACATAATACAAAACGTTTACGGTAAAAATCTTACAAATTAGGGGGTGTAACTTGTGCATGTTAATGTCGCAGCAAAAGGGTTCTAAATCAATAATAATTTTGTGATAATAGTTAATAACTATTATTATACATTGACTTCTAATGCGATAGTTAAGTCTATTATATTAAAACATATTTATCAATATATTTTTAAAATTTTATAAAATAATTCATACAATGCATAAAATTGCAATTATAGATTAAAATTGAAAATTATAATAAATATTTTTTACGAATAGAACTTATACTAATTATAACATAAATATTGCAGTATAACTATCGCGTATATACGTGACAATCAATTAATCAATCAGCCAATTTCAGTCCACTGCTGGACGCAGGCCTCCCCAAGAGTACGCCACAAAACACGATCACTCGTGGCCCTCAGCCAACCACTACCAACGACCTTTTTCAGGTCATCGGTCCATCTAGCAGGGGGCGTCCCATACTTTGTATATCAAGACGTGGCCGCCATTCGAGAAGTATATCAAAAATTATAATTATAAATTCATAAGATACGTACCGTGATAGACTTGAAAGCTTTCTTGGCTGACGACTTAGTAATGTCGAATAGCTTGATGCTGCAATCGCGAGAAGCCGACACCAAGATTTGCTCTCGCGGGTGGAAATCTAGAGCCGTTATTTCGTCTGTGTGATCGTACCTTTAAAAACACGTTTTATTTGAAATAAAATGAAATGCTTTTTATTCAACATAAGGATCATGAAAACACTTATTGAAAGTCAAAAAACAAAACATTTTTACATGAAAAACTTGTCATTAAAATTAGTTAATTTCTTATTAATCCGTTAAGTTCTTATAATAAAATTAAAATAAATCTAATTGAACTATTGGCATTTCGTAAAAGAAAATCATTCATTTCCATTGTTACATGCTAAAACGGGATTTGAACCCTGTATCCACTAATACAGAGTCAAGCCCCAAACAACTGAGCTACGTCGAAGTCGTCGAATATATAATAAAGAAATAACTTATATTTTACGACTATATCAGGTATTCAGTAAAAAATTCGTATATTAGAGAAATGAAATGAAATGCTTTTATTCAATATGAGGATTATAAAATTGCTTATTGAAAGTCAAAAAAAATTTCCACATTTCCACCGAAAAAGTTGTCATTGCAATTAGTTAATTTAAATAAAAAAATAAATAAATCTAATTAAATATTATAAAGATTCGGATAATCAGACATTGACGCCAGGTAAGGTAAATTATCTATAACAGCCAAACTGTGAATGAAAATTCTCTGCTACTTTTCTTTCAAACCTACACCCTACAAACTATATATTATTATGTGTATATGAAGACTTGACTCACAATGTCCTGATGACTGGGTGACCCTGCTGCTCTCGTCCAGGGTCCACTTCCTCTGGTGCTGATTTGGCCAACATACGCTCCACATCTAAAATCTGGAAACATAACATAGAGACGCAATAATATATTTTTGGTCATTTTTATCATTCTAACATTGGCAATAGATTCCATTTACCCCTAGTCCCTTAGTCGCCTCCTACGACATGCCGGGAAGAACGGCAGCTAGTTGGCATTCAGCTCGACGACTTCCGTGGCGCGATGGGTTAACCACCTGAACGCTAATCGTGAGGTCCCTGGTTCGATTCCCGATGGAGACAGTGTTAAGAACTACGTTTAATCAGAATACTATTATGCATTTTACTACATAGTATAAAACAAAGTCGCTTTCTCTGTCCCTACGTCCCTTTGTATGCTTAAATCTTTGAAACTACGCAACGGATTTTGATGCGGTTATTTTAATAGATAGAGTGATTCAAGAGGAAGGTTTATATGTATAATAACATCCATTAAATAGTGGAGTAGGCTGTATATTTTATACCCGTGCGAAGCCGAAGGTTGCGCTAGTATCTATATATAATAAGTACATATTTGTTAAACATACATTGACTAGTACCCTTAACACAAGTCTTTAATGAACTTACCTAGTGTACCAATGTGTAATAGTGTCCCAAATTATCCTGGACAAACACCTGCCCTGTAGGAAGCGTCCCCTTTCTTGTAGAACGCCCTATAGTTAGTCTATTCGCGTTAAGTAAATAGTGACGTCATGATATATAGACGTTAAACTGACCAATGAGACGTTAGTAAATGAGAAAACAATTCACATCGACCAATTGCAGACGACAGTTGTCACGTCTCACTGGTCAAATCGTCGGGACATGATGACATCACTATTTTCTTAATGCGAATTTACTATACAGTCGTCTATGGTGCGTCAACAAAGTCAGCAGCTCAGTGAAAGTTGAAAATACAAATAATTATTTTCGGCTGAATGTTTAGTCAATTGTGATGCCAAACTGGCTAAATATGTTCGCTTTGGGATAAGATTTGGATTCTCAACTGGAACGAACCGAAGAACAAGGAAGAGAGCAAGGAATTGGAGCATCGATTTCGTTTTTCTTCGGTTGTAGCGGTTGACGGCGTTGGTGTCCATGGCGATGGAATAACAAAAAGTTCAAACGCCGTGGCATCAGTGTTTGTACTTCAGCCGACATAACCTTAGTGGTAAATTGCATAATAAAGAATTTAAAAAAAATGTACTATAGATACACACTCAACCTACCTTGATACTAGCGTCCACTGAACCCGTAGCGACCAGTTGCCCGCAGGTACTGAAGGCGCCCGATCGACATGACATTTTGTGAGACGTCACATAGGCCGTCTCGTACGTAGCGGGTTCTGCCGCCATACTTGATGCGTCCATTTCGTATTCCAAATCTATGTAGGATTATTATGAAGGAAATATTAACATTACATATGGTTCACGACTTGTGTATATATCATGATTAATAATTAACGGGACTTATCGCGTAAGTTTTTATATAATAAAATTACCTTTAGTCTACCCGTGACCATGGCTACTGCAACGTAGCCGAAACGTCGGGTTAATAAAGGTAATTTTATTATATAAAATCTTACGCGATAAGTCCCGTTAATTATTAATCATAAGTATAAATCGCGAATCTCTTACAACTATAATTGTGTATATATATATTTTTATTGTAGCGGTTCAGAGGCTTGAGTGTCCATCACCGAAATTTGTATCAACTGTAGCCTAGTGGGTAAGACCTCTGACTTCTTATGAGAAATTTCCTATGTAATATATGTGGCGATATGGTTCACTATCTATCTCGTTATGTGCAGTCCATGTAGTGAACTGCGGGCTTCAATTGACCCAAACCTAACATGCCTTTGAAACTCAAGCCTCTGACTACCCCACCACAATATGCAAAGGGAGTTTGCAATTGTATACACAAGTCGTCAGGCCTATGTATGTAACCAAACATACGCCTTATGTCATATAAATGATTGTTGTTATATGTGAAGTCGTACTAGTCGAACTCTGTATATCTGGGTAGGCAACATATTGATAAAGGTTATTATCCTACATATCCAAGCTTCATTGTGAAGAAACCTACCTGTTCCCTGAACGGGTAATAGTTAGTGCATGCAAATGGTGACATGGCTTAACACCTGTCACATTGAGTACTGACTATCTGGTTAACACGTAGGTTCCAGGTGGCCATAGAATTACTACCTTCGCAATTGCGGAGATGGACACCTGAACCTCTGACTGCCCCGCAAAGGTTAATTGTTGTGAATGAACGCGTTTGTTTTTTGATTGTATATTTATGCTTACAATAGCCACAAAACGATCCCACTAGCAACTAATACCAATAACCTATAGAACTATCTATACTAACTAACATAAAACATACCAAATCCAGTGGTTCCGAGCAGATGCTCCGCAGCGCTGGTGGCGGCCAAGCGCTCTCTGTTCTCCGGCTCATGCTGGAGACCTACCATCATGAGGTTCAGGAGACTGCGAACATTACATACATATACATTCATGTCCTTCGATCTCTGTTGGGTGGACAGAACCTTGGAAACATTATCTCCTAGTTTTAAGACATTCGCGATTTATACTCATGATTAATAAACGTCGGGTTAATAATAAAGGTGACTTTATTATATAAAAACTTATGGGATAAGTCCCGTTAGTTATTAATAATGATTATCTCTTAGGTCTCTTTTTAGTATGAATATTAAGGTTGCTATGTTATAATGGAACATATCGTCGTTGTCAAACCAAAATCTGCTATGTGCACTTTTTCGAGATTTTAACTTTTTGACGTCTGCGTATAGAACACTGATCAATCTACCGTATAAAAAACTTCCATGTGTCTATAAGCACTGGGAGACATTATATTCCATAAATATTACACCTCCGTCGTTAAATAACAAATCAGTTCATTTCTAACATCTATAGCTTTCATTTGATATAGTATTTAAAATGCAAATTCATATAAAATTTTACAGGAGAACTTTTTTTGTCAATAACTCGAAAGTATAATTTTGGCACATAGCAGATTTTGGTTTGACAACGACGATATGTGACAGGTTGCTAGCCCATCACCCAATAGATTCGATTTATCCACTCTCTTAGTCTCCTCTTATAACGTTTTTGGTACCCAAACTAGGACTGGACTAAATTTAATAGTTTATATATTATCGAAATATTTCTTTGGAGAGTCACTGTGAATTATGCAACCTAGCACTAACCCAAGAAGTTTAGGCTTATTCATATGTAGAGTTTCTTATCATTGTCTCATTTGAGGTTTTATTACAAGTAAAATCTCAAATAAAGTGTAAAGAATAATTAGTACAAAGACAGAATACATGCAAAAAAGCAAGGCACTAGGTGATTTCCTGATATCCTCTGTAATTGGACCAGCAACACTTCTTATGTAATTTTAAGTTGATGGTAACATTGAAGTGTTTAGAATAATATATCATAAAAACAGAAACTTTCCAATAATACATGCATCTGGTGGTTCAGAACCAGGAACCTCTGGCTATTTAGTCTTTTAACACGCTGTCTGAGCCATATTTGCTTTTGTGTCAATCAATCAATCTATGTCAGTCCACTGCTGGACTTAGGCCTCCCCAAGATTACGATGCAAAACACGATCACTCGTGGCCCTCAGTCAACAACTACCAGTGACCTTTTTCAGGTCATTGGTCTATCTAGAAGGGGGGCGTCCTACACTAAGTTTATCGTTAATAAAGTAAAGTAAAAACATTTATTCAGTAAAAACTTAAATCTAGTGTACGTACAGCAAACCCCCTAATAAAGGGCATAGCCCTGGGACTTAGGGTGGGTTAGCTCAACCCAGATTATGAACAGTTTGATTTGCAATATATCGGGAACTGAAAATATAATAAAATTAAACTTATCATACAATACACAAGGTTTTAATGTCAAGCCTATGTTGTTATATTTGCAGGAGTGTGTTTGTAGTGTCTCCATACCCACTAATCCACGTCATATACTACGTTTTCCGAGACGCGTTCGCCATTCGAGAACCGCTTTGCTCCAACTAAGTACTAAAAATAATTTTAAATGGTCCAGTATATCTTTAAAAATAATTACCGGTCACTTGGTGGACATGTCGGATCTCCATGTACAGCAGCAGCCAAAGAGACGGCGATGGGCTGGTAACCATCGTAATAGAGTTGACTGAAAACAAATTTAAAGCATAAACAAATTTGGACATAACCTATAATCAATATCTGTATTTTGGTAAGAAAATAAGATAATATATGAATAGCTGTTAGTGAAATACATGTTAAATTGGTAAATTATTGTTTTTTTTGGTATTATAAACAATAATGATGTGAACGAAGTGGAAAAATAGACTTAGAAAATTGAATATACAAAACATTCGAACTTTACCTGATAATCAAACGGTATAAGAGTTCACGGTTCTTGACCACGTTCTTGTTGTCAAAAGTAGGTGCTTCGTCCCTCATTTTCAATTAATTTACTCTTTGTTATTTGTTATAAACAGTAATTTACACCGGTTTTCTTATTTATTCTTGAGGTTAGCTTCTTATTTTGTTTGATCAACAATATAATTCAGTGACAGTTTAATGACATTTCCGAATTGTCAAAACGCTGAACAAACTGACACTTTCAAAGAGCACTATACACGATAGACTATTTTATTTTGATTTAAAATGCTTTAAGTTAGTATAATTATTGTGATAACGCTTGCAAACCAACAAGTAAATGAAGAATAATGCGTTCTAAAAATCAATAATGTTGTCTGGTTTAAAACTGCGCATGCGTATACTTCTAAATACAAAGTAGCATTACCTACTTAATTTATACTTCATAAGATAATAAAAACATGCAAAATCATTCTTTTGTAATTCCCAAGCCAAATAGACAATAATTCAATAAACTAAATTGAATTAGAGTACCCGCCACATAAGGTGGCAGTTGGAGGCTTCGCCACAGTCGCGTAATCCAGTGTTGCCAGTAAACACGCCAAAACTAGCACTCACTGTGCCATACGGCTCGATACATTATATTGAGGTTTCATTTGTAACGATCTTTGGTTGCAGAGCTATAAACTCAAATAAAACAAATTAATATACCAAAGTCAAAAGACAAAATATTTTTATTCAAAATAGGCCCTATCATAAGCTCTCTTTGAAAGTTATTTTATGATCTAAGTACAAATTAAAAAAACTATATATTGACAAAAGGAATATATATGAGTGAAGTGGAAGGGCGGTTACGTAGGGGCCGGCCTAATAAGACATATATGTAACAGTCAGATTGACGCTATATTGAAAAAAGGTGACGTTAGGAGTACCTATAACCACCGAGAGTGTATTAGAGAATGTATGAATGTCAATGAAGCGAAAGTGTACTGTCAGGATCGGGACAAATGGGGATCCGTGATCTCTGCCTACCCCTCTACAGGGAATCAGGCGTGATGTGTATGTATGTATGTAAAAAAACTATTTCAAACATGGCACTGAGCATTGTCTTTACATATTTTTACCGAGGTTAGTTCACCAACCATTTCGGCTGCTCAAGATGCCACGTCATGAAGACCACGACCGCTCTGATAAGAGCGTAACGATTGAGAAGAAGAAGTTCAGCGGAGACCCTTGGAGAAGAACTAACAAGAAACTCCAGAAATCAATTTATTATAATCACCCTTAACAAACATAAAAATTACAAAGAGTGGGCAAAAAACACAACGCTGGTAATACTAAATTTACCTTTCATACAAAATAACACGCAATGGCGGAAACGTCAAATTTAGTTCCAAGTTTGGCTACTGCCACCTTATGTGGCGGGTACTCTACTTTCTATTTGGCAAATTAATTAACGCGTCAAATCTTATATACACATTTATGCCCTTCAGTCCCTTTGGGGTGTACAGAACCCTCCTAAGTCAATTATTTACAATTTTAATGTTACAGTTGTGATGTCATGTAAAACATTGGCGACGCTAAACTATTGCCCAACTGATGCCATAGTCTCTTAGTTTCCATGCCGGGAAGAACGGCAGGTAATTAGCATACTCTTTGCGTCCCATACTAGCACAGGACCGTGTTAACCATTCGTGTGTGGTTTGTAGTTTGACGACCTCAGTGGCGCGATTGGTTGAGCACTTGAACGCTAATCGTGAGGTCCCGATTTCCGGTGGAGGCAGACTTAAGAACTATGCTTTTCTTCTGCTTTCCAGTCTGGTTGTTTATTATATATACTAAATAATATGTATTAATCTATCTATAATAAGTATATAATTGATAAATATACGTTGACTTAACCCTTAACACAAGTCTTGAATGAACTTACCAAGGGGCTAGTTCAATTGGTGTAATAGTGTCTTAAACATATATGATTTTCCAGGTCCTGCTGACAGGGTGTCGTTGTGTGGAGCTGGACTGCTGGGACGGTGAAGATGGGCCAGTCATCTATCATGGACACACGTTCACGACCAAGATTCCGTTTAGGAAGGTTGTCGAGACTATTGCTAGGTATGTAGACAAATACGGTGAGGGAAAACATTGTGAGGAAACCTGCCCAACCCTCGGGATAAGTAATAGCCAGTGCCTATATACGTCGATACGGTTCACTACCTATCACGTTGGGTGCTGTCTATCTAGTGAAACGCGAGCTTCGAGTGACCCAACATAACATGCCTTTGAAATTTCGGAGATGGGCACTCAAGATTATAAAATAAAAATGGTAGTGTGTATAAAAATGTATAAATTCGACGTAGTTCAGTTGTTTGGGGCTTGATTCTGTATCAGTGGGTACAGGGTTCAAATCCCGCTAGAGCATGTACCAATGGAAATAAAGTTTAATGAATTTATAAGTACATCTTCGTAATAAAAATACATTTACGAAATGCGTCGAATACTACGGTAAAGGAAAACAGCGTGAGGAAACCTACCTGTTGCTCGAACAGGTAATATTTGGTGCTTGTAAATGGCGACATGGCTTACCACCTGTCACATTGAGTACTGACTATCTAGGTTACACGTGGGTTCGAGATGGCCATAGAATTACTACGTTCACAATTGCGGAGATTGACACCTGAACGTTTGACTACTCTGCAAGAATTAATGGTATTGAACATATTTGTCTTTTGTCTTATAGTAAGAGTATGTTAGTATACGTATCCTTAAATAAGCCGAAGAACTTTAAAAAAATTGTTAACGGTGAGGGAAAACATCGTGAGGAAACCTTCCTATCTCTCGGATAGGTAATAACCAGCGCCTGTATACGGCGATGCGGTTCACTATCTATCACGTTGGGTGCTGTCTATCTAGTGAATGCGGTCTTTGAGTGGCATACCTGACATGCCTTCGAAATTTCTGAGATGGACACTCAAAGCTTCGAACTACGCAGCCACAATTAAAAAGAGAGTGTATATATAAGTCGTAAACTTTATGTCATTCTTGCAGGAGTGCATTTGTGGTGTCACCGTATCCGCTAATCCTGAGTGTGGAGAACCACTGCAGCATATACCAGCAGCAAATTATGGCGAGGATATTCGTGGTAAGATTGGCATTTAGTTTGGTGTAAATATATTAATTGTATTTGTTCTTTCAAGAGAACGTATGATAATAATATGCTTTAAGAGTTTTTTGAAAAGTAGGTATAAAAATGTACAGTCAACGCTAAAAGTGCAGTCCCAGCACTATTTTATAAGGTTTACGTTTATAAGAACAAATGACAATATTTTTAATTTCGAAGCACGTGAACGTAAAGTGGCCATAACAATGCATAATGGCGCCAGTTTCAAAATATAAAATATTGTCTTTTGTTCTTATAAACGTAAACCTTATAAAAAGTTGCTAGGACTGCACTTTTAGCGTTGACTGTACATAGTATATTGCATAATTACAGACGTAAACGTATTTAGATATAACAGTGAAAAAAATAAGGACAGATTTTATTTGGTTTTTTAATTCAATTATTTTAAACCTTACACAAATATGTTTTATGACATTGTCTTTACATATAGGCTTATCCCGTTAAGTAAATAATGTCGTCATCATATACAAAGGTTTAACTGGCCAATGATATGCAAGTGAATGAGAAAACAAGTCACATTGACCAATTGCAAACAACCCTTAATAAATTTCATTTGACAAATAGTGTGACATGATGATTGTGATCATTGATATACATACAGTTCCTCATTTACACTCGGCGGTTATGTATAATTAGTTATTTTTAAACACTCGCGATTTATGCTCATTTTATTTAGTATAATATAATACTACGGTGAGGGAAAAACATCGTGAGGAAACCTACCTGTTCCCAGAACAGGTAATAGTTAGTGCTTGTAAATGGCGACATGGCTGACCACCTGTCACATTGAGTACTATCTGGTCAACACGTGCGTTCGAGGTGGCCATAGAATTACTACCTTCGCAATTGCGAAGATGGACACCTGAACCTCTGACTACCCCGTAAGGTTAATGGTCGTGAACGCGTACGTATTTACTATACTATATGAGGGTTGTTTCACAATAAATTAATAAAGATATATTTTACACGACGTTTTGACGCAGTTGCATATTAATTATTAATAGTCTTCCCGCGACCACGGCCTATGCACATAGTAAATAAATATGTATTATTAATTTTCCCATTTTCCTACCCAGGAAGTCTTTGGAGACAATTTAGTGTCGACATTTCTGTTCGAGGCTGATTACACGGATAACCCAAGATTACCCAGCCCTGAACAGCTCAAGTATAAGGTTTGTACACTGGGTAGATAGAGATTAAGTGACAAATTTATATTAGTAAAACTAAGAAACAGTAACGTCACCAAAACATTATTTTTAACGTTTTAAATTGCAATAAATTTTGATCGGAATTAAATTGCAGAATTTTTATTTTTTGATTGTATTTCTGAATTTTTTTCCAAAAACGGCTGACACCTTTTCTTTTTATCCTCAAAATGCTTGAGCGATGGGCTAGAAACTTATCAGTGATGTTCCATATGGGATATAACAGTAAATGAAACACAGATATACTTTATTAATACGGTTTCATTTACATCAAATAGCATTATTTATACATATCATTGTCGTAGGAGGCGACTAAGAGATTAGGGGAAAATTGAATTGGGTAATAACCTGTCACAAATTTCAATGTGACATCACGACCCCAATATTCGTGCTAAAAATTGACCTTGGTGATATTATCGTCTCCGAGGTTCTTTCCACCCCAAAAGGGATTAAGGGGCGTCAACATAATATTATGACATATATATATATATATATATATATATGTATATCGGTACACAGGCAATCACGACTCTAAATCCCTTTCGGGGTAGTCAAAAGTTGAGTGTCCACCATCAACTGAGCACTGTGATAGTCTTCAGCCACTCGAAATCTATAACCTTGGAGATATTATCGTCTCCAAAGTTCTGTCCACCCTGAAAGGGATTAGAGGATGTGCATTTATATGTATGTATGTATTTCCAGGTCCTAATAAAGAACAAGAAGATGCTGCCGTGTGAGCCCAGTCCCACCATAGGATTGACCAGCGCCAGTTCTGCCCAGGGATACTCCGGAGGGTCTGCTGGACCTGGGGTCACTAAGTAAGTGGGTCTGGTGGGGTAATGAGGCTAAGAATTGACTATTCTTCTAAACGTACAGAAATCATGACGTGGTGTCCAATGTTCATGCTAAAAGAGACCTAGGAGATACTATATCTCTGAAGTTCTGTCCGCTCTGAAAGGGAATAAATGACGTGAATATGTATATATGTATGTAGTTACTTAACAAACAGACTAGCACTGACTATTCTCGATGCACAAAGATACAAACATAAAGGATTACGATTTATATATTTACCTTGCCAGTTAGTGAGTACGTAGTGTACTCAAGAAAGTCAGAGGTTCCAGTGACCATCTCCGAAAGTGCAGAGTCAGTTGTAGTTGTATCTCGATCCCAGGACGTGTTAACTAGGCAACACCCAAAACGACAGGTAGCAAACCGTGGTGCTATTTACAAGCATGTCTTCTCATTCATCCATTCCTTATTTGTTTGATTGCTAGAGAGGTTACAGTCACATTCTGATGGATTATTATTGAATTTTGAGTTGAATAATGTCTGCAGAGTTTCTTCTCTGCAGGTTTTCCTTTACGAAATGCCAATACTTTAATTAGATTTATCTTATATTTTTAAAACTATTTCATTCTAATATATTAACCTTTAAGAAGTAAAAGATCCTTATGTTGAATAAAAAGCATTTTATTTCATTTTAAAAAGCATATACGGCGATACGGTTCACTACCTATCACGTTTAGTCCTGTCCATCTAATAAAAAGCAACTTTTCAATGGGTCATACCAAACATGCCTTCGAAATTTCGGAGATGCACACTCAAGCCTGTAACTACCTCGCCAAAATAGAAAAGGGAGTATGTTTACGACCTTAGGTAAATAGTTACGAAACATACTTTGTATTTACCGCCCTACATTCTCAGGTCCAACGGTATCCGTCACACCAGCTCGTCTTTCCCGGAGCAGGGTATCCGTACCAGCTCCATATTGTCCACGCAGTCAGGAGGAAGCTCCCTCACGGAGTACTTCAGTGATGAAGAGTATGATGAGGACGAGGATGAGATCGATGGTGAGTGAAGGGAGATAGAAGTTTTGAGGGGACACTAGACTAAATTAGGTATTAAACTACGTGGGGGTTGATCCAAAAAGACATGACAGTCAGATAGACGCCATACTAAAAAGAGGAAGACATACATACATATGCTTCACGACTTGTGTATACACACTCCCTTTTTTATTATGGCGGGGTAGTCAGAGGCTCGAAAGCCTGCGTATCACTAGATAGACAGCACCCAACGTGATAGGTATTGAACCGTATCGCAGTATATAGGCACTGACTATTACCTATCCTGCGGGATAGGCAGGTTTCCTCACGATGTTTTTCCTCACCGTCAAAAAGTGGAAGAGACTGGTCTTATCTGTCCCTTTACTGACAAACCACGTTCGCTTCTCACTCATTGACAATTATACATACTCGGCGGTTATAGGTATTCCTAACGTCTCCCTTTTTCAATATGGCGTCTATTTGACTGTCATATATCTAATTGGACCGGCGCCTAATTTTTGTCACGTATTATACATAGTTTATTAATGACCATTTCACCCATTTTTCGCTAAATGGTCAATATTTAATATGACAGACAGTGTTTATATTTATAAATATACAAGAAAAAACGTATGATTTCACCTCGTTTTCCCTAACTCATGATAATAATATTGTAGGACATTTTTAAATCAATTGAACTAGCCCCTCGCTAAGTACATTTAAGACTTGTGTTAAGAGTACTAGTCAACGTATATTTAAGAAATATCTACTAATTATGCATAGATAAATACATATAATCAACGACCAGACTGGAAAGCAGTTGAAAAGCGTAGTTCTTAACTCTGCCTCCATCGGAAATAGTACTCACGATTAGCGTTCAGACGGCTAACCGATCACGCCACGGAGGTCATCAAAACACATAATATATTTTCCAGAAAAAGAGCTCCATAAAATCCTGACCTCAATGGAAGAAAAGGGTGGTAAGACCCTGTCCTTCTACCAAGCTTTCAAGGGCGAGGATACGCAGTACGGCAGCCTGAAGCAGTGCACCACCAGGAAACGGAGCAACCAAGTGGCCAAGGAGCTCAGTGATATGGTCACTTATGTGCAGGTAAGTAGGTCATACACATGCAAAAATCATTTATTTATTTATTTCATTCGGAAATGTACGTCACCCTAACAGGCAACCTTTCGATGACGTACTAATTACATGGTATAAATAACATAGTATTAAAAAATAAGAACAAACGTACACAACACACCTATACCTCGTAGCTCAGGTAGTGCAAGGCGACTCTCGAGAACTCATCATGGAGTAATTAATAAGAGGAGTGGGCCTTACGCAATAATTGTATGGAAAGTAGCGTGGCATTACTCCGCACCAATTAAAACACGTCATTTGGACTCCGCACCGCGTAACGGGGACCGCTTTTTACGCCGGGTCCTCTTTATGTTTGGTTCGTGTGCAAAAATACTAACTGGCGTGGTAGTCAGTAGCTTTCCAGCTTCGCAATTGCAGAGGTAGTAATTCTATGGCCACCTCGAACCCTCGTGTTGACCAGTCAGTACTCAATGTGACATAAAGCCATATCGCCATTTACACGCACTACCTATTACCTGTTCGGGGACCAGGTAGGTTTCCTCACGATGTTTTCCCTCACCGTAGGTAGTATTTTTGCTGTTTCATACCACATATAACTTACTCTTGGGGCTCATCAATTGGTTAAAGAAATATCGTCCAAATTGATAAGTGTGTGGGTTTTCCAGGGCTGGAGCATTCTTCTCTCAAAAAATTAGCAAATGCTATTAGTGTATTGGGAACCCCACCGCCCTCAGACAGCGATGATTGCAAAGATATTTTCCATATAGATTAATTTTTATTTTTACTTTAACTTCAACTTTCTTTTACAAGTATTTATTTCTCTTTTACCAGGCAATAAAATTCCGAGGCCTCAGCACCCATTCTCCAAAGAGTTCGGTGAAGCAGACCACCTTGAATTCTGGCAAAGACACGGCTCCGTGCAGCAGCTTCGAGTCTTCAGAAAGCAGTGACAGTACTGGCACGGTGAGTAACATAGCCAAACCTTAGTTTCATTTCAGTCATTGCTTCACGATAAGGGTTCTCTTTGGTACCCCTTAAAGTTTGATGAATAGGATTATTCGTTGTTAAAATTTTTAATTTACTTCTATAATCTATTCGCGTTAAGTAAATAGTGACGACATTATATACAAAGGTTAAACTGGCCAATGAGGCGTGAGTAAATGAGAAAACAAGTCACATTGACCAATCGCAGACAACCGTTGGCACGTCTCATTGGTCAAATCGTGGGTACATGATGACGTCACTATTTTCTTAATGCGAATAAACTATATCTCTCTTCTTCCACTAATTTTCCACCATCTTCCCAGCTAATCCCCCAGCCCTCTGCCATCGGGCGCTGTCTCAGCACGCCTGCAGCCCAGCACCCTTGCTACAAATGCTCCTCCATGAACGAGGCCTGCGCTAAGAAGGTGTGCCGGAAACATCCCATGGCGGTGATCGCACACACCGAGACGCAGCTGGTTCGGACTTATCCTGCTGGGTAAGTAACGGTTTATATGATAACTAGTGACCCGCTCCACCCTCTCCTATACATATTATACATAGATAAATACATATATAGCATATAATATAATGAACAACCAGACTGAAAAGCAGTAGAAAAGCGTAGTTCTTAACTCTGCCACCACCGGGAATCGACCTCACGATAAGCGTTCAGGTGTCTAACCGATCGCGCCATGGAGGTCGTCAAAAGCTATATAATACAATTTTACTAGCGACCCGCTATGGCTTTGTACGGGTATAAAATATATAGCCTACTCCACTAATTAATGGATGTTGTTATGCATTTAAACCTTCCTCTTGAATCACTCTTTCTATTAAAAAAAAAACAAAATCCGTTGCGTAGTTCCAAAGATAAGCATACAAAGGGACATAGGGACAAAGAAAGCGACTTTGTTTTATACCATGTAGTGATAGTGATAATAATAATAAAAACGGTGAGGGAAAACATCGTGAGGAAACCTACCTGTTCGTCGAACAGGTAATAGTTAGTGCTTGTATATGGCGACATGGCTGACCACCTGTCACATCGAGTTCTGACTATCTGGTTAACACGTGGGTTCGAGGTGTTCATATAATTACTACTTTTGCAATTGCGGAGATCGTAACCTGAACCTCTGACTACCCCGCAAGGGTTAATGGTCGTGAATCCGTTTGTCTTTGTTTAATAATAAAAAGTGTTTATTTACAGCCACAAAAACATACACAATACAAAACGTTTACAATAAAAAAACTTACAAACTATCAACAACAACAACTTACATACATACAACTTTGTGCATATTATTGTCGCAGCAAATGGGTTCTAACTAAGCTGGTTAGTCTTTTGTCAGAACCTATACATATGTAAATAGGTTAAGCGGCTGTAGCCAAAAGGATAAGACCTCCGACTTCTATTACATTCCGAACGATGGAAGATGGTCACTCTTCCAGATAAGATAAGATGAACGCGTTAGACCATTAACCCTTGCGAGGTAGTTAAAAGTTCAGTTGTATATCTCAGCTATTGCGAAGGTAGTAATTCTATGGCCACCTCGAACCCACGTGTTGACTAGGGCCCTTACTCCACTAATACATTTTAGGCACAATATTACTTCAGTATCGATACTGTAATACATCAGGGGCCGTAATTTGACACTTTTGGCACTCCACTAACAAATTTTGGCCACTGAAGCGCTATCGAACTACATATGAAGTACTTCTGCGTATAAAGTACAAAAAAACCACTCCACTAATCAAACGCCCGTCAATGTCAGTTTAATAGCCTTATATTTGGTACTCCACTATTGACATTTCTAAACTTGAGTTGCCACTGAAGCACCACTGAAGCGCCACTGACTCGCTAATGAGGCACAACTGTGGCACATCATAATATTAGCAGAGTTCCACTTTTACAGCCGAGACGCAGAAGTAACGCAGTAGCGACGCAGTTGTGTGTCTGTCAAAGTTAGTTAGAGTAAGGGCCCAGAGAGTCAGTATATTCTTCACGCTACGTTCCTTCGCGTGAAGTTAACCTTCACATTTCCTTGCAGCCTCAGAATAGACTCCTCAAATTTCGACCCAGTGGTCTTCTGGTCCTGTGGAGTGCAGCTAGTGGCCTTGAACTACCAGACTGAAGATGCAGCGATGGCGGTCAATGCAGCCATGTTTGAAAGTAACGGATGCCTAGGATATGTCCGAAAGCCCAGGGTTATGTGGGATAGTAACCATATTGCTTATCGGAGGTAAGAGAATATTAGAAAAGGAGATTGAGAGATAAGGTTTTATTTTTAGTACATACAAATATATGCATCATGCCCGGTTCCATGTAGGCAGAGATTATGGATCACCGTCTGTTCCGATCCTGATAAACCACTTTGGCTTCATTGTCACTCATATAACTCAAATACAGTCGGTGGTTATAGGTACTTCTAACGTCACCATTTTTCAATATGGCGTCTATCTGACTGAAGACAAAATTATGCGGATGAATGATAGTATATTGACAAAAGGAATATATGTGGGTGAAGTGGAAAAGCGCTTACGTAGGGTCTGGCCCAATAAGATATATGACAGTGAGACGGACGCCATATTGAAAAAGGGTGACGTTAGAAGAACCTATAACCGCCGTTTATGAAGAGGTGTATGCGTGCCAATGAAGCGAAAGTGTTTTTTTAGGATCGAGGCAGATGGGGATTCGTGATCTCTAGCCCTCTACAGGGAAACGGATATGATGTCTATGTACGTATATATTTACATAAGCAAATTCTGATCAATAAATACCTACATTACTTTATTCATTCATTCCAGATTCAACCCCATAGACAAAGAATTCGACGGCATCCACGCTGCCAGTTTGACGTTAGCTGTCATATCGGGGCAATATGTGGCAGAGAACGTGTATTCCTTTTACAATGCTTTTGTGGAGATCGAGATTCTGGGGGTACCTGCTGATTGTAGGAAAATTAGGACCAAAGTTGCTAGACGAAACGCGCTGAATCCCATTTGGAATGAAACGTTCAGTTTTAAGGTTGGTGTTGCCAGTATTTTAAGATACATACACATTCAAAGTCAATACATAATTACATACATACAAAGTCGTAAACATTGTCTATGGATGTTGCAAGCTGTGGCAGTGGGCCGGTCACGTCTGTCGTAGTACCGACGACCGTTAAAGCAAAGTTGTTCTCGAATGGCGGCCGCGTCTCGGTAAACGTAGTGTAGGACGCCCCCTGCTAGATGGACCGATGACCTGAAGGTCGCTGGTAGTGGTTGGCTGAAGGGCACGAGTGATCGTGTTTTGTGTGCTGGAACGCAAAAGAATGCAAACCAGCTGCCGTTCTTCCCGGTATGTTGAAGGAGGCGACTATAGGACTAGGCGTCAATGGAATCTGTTGGGCGATGGGCTAGCAGTCTGTAACCAATGTTCCATTTGAAATGAAATGCTTTTTCATCAATATAAGGATCCTAAAATCACCTAAAACATTTTCGCATGAAAAATTGTTCTTAAAATTAGATAATCTTTACTTCTAAGATACCCCAATATTCATGCTGTGTAAGTGACCGTAGATATTATCGTCTCCAAGGTTTCGTCCACCCGGAAAGGAATTGGAGGACGTGGTGTATGAGTTTCATCATATTATCCATACGTTCACTTCACATCCGTAGGGATTGATGAATGTGTATGAATGAATTTAGACATTAAAAACACGCTAGTTTTCCTACAGAGGCATAGAAGATCACGGACAAACCTCTGTCCCGATTCTGGCAAACTTCTTTCGCCTCATTATTATACTCACACCTTGTCATACGCACTCGGCCGTTATATGAACTTCTAAAGTCACCCTTGTTCTTATGTATTTGTATCTTTTACAGATAAATTTCCCGGAGTTAGCCTTCATAAAGTTCGAAGTCTACGATGCAGACACTAACTACATGCTGTCTCAAAGAGTCATAGCATTAGAATGCTTAAGACCTGGATATAGGCATGTTAGACTCAGGTAAGACATAAGATTATAGGCTATGTAGAAGCTGTAACTTTGGTTGCTGATTAAGTTAAGGGCTTAGAAATATGTTTGTAGTGACCTCTAGTGCCACATAGAAAAAATTAAGTTGTGATTAGTTTAACATAAATTCCAGAGATGGTGCCCGCATAAAAATGATATCCTAGAACACACAATTAAAATAATTAACAAAGAATAAGATATACATACATATAAAAACCTGCCCAAATAGGAAGCTTCCTCTTTCCCTGTAGCACACAGTGAACCTACATGTTCTTGGAATTTCTGTTGCATAAAAGCAAGATAGGAACGAAAAGTTACATTCACGTTTATTAATCTCTTTTAAGTTGAATAGGAACTCGGATACATAATCTTCTCAAGCACTTTAAATTTTCTTATTTGTTTGTCATGACATATAGACATATCATATTTATTGATCTCTTTCAGGATAGCCTGCATTTCGAAAGAAATAATATCTCTTAGATCACACTTAGAGACCACATTATTTTAGGGTTGTTTGTAATGTCATTTATACGTAACATAGAAGCCAGATTGCTAGCCCACCCAAATCAAGTTTACAAGTGAGACCTAACCTTACAGATCTCCAACCAACCAACCTTTGAACATGGCATCTCTTCTCATATTCTCCCGCTGTTCAGAGGAATTAGCAGGAGAATCTTGTCGAGGTGACCTGGATTTCGCCGAAGCCAACCAGCGAAGGAAAATCCATTTTCTGGTGGTCTACGCAGTGTCCAGAAACGAACCTTACTCCATTTTGAAGGTCACCCAGGATACTACGGCTAGTGAGGTATGATATCACTACATAGTATAAAACAAAGTCGCTTTCTCTGTCCCTATGTCCCTTTGTATGCTTAAATCTTTGAAACTACGCAACGGATTTTGATGCGGTTTTTTTAATAGATAGAGTGATTCAAGAGGAAGGTTTATATGTATAATAACATCCATTAAATAGTGGAGTAGGCTATATATTTTATACCCGTGCGATGCCGGAGCGGGTCACTAGTAAGGTTATTAAGCAAAAAAACGTGAACGTTGAGGTATGAAAGAAGATATAGTGATGAAAAAAGAGAAAGGTATGTTTAGGTGGTTTGGGCACATGGAGTGGATAGATGAATGGATAGTTACAAAAGGAATCCATTAAGCCAAAGTGGAAGGTAGAGTTGGACGGGGTAGGCCACGTAGAACTTATACAGATAAAATTGGAGACAATCTTCCCAAGGCGGGTGTACGTAGTGAAGAACAGAAGAACATGTATGAGGAAATTAATGGGTGTGAGGGAAGCAAGAGAGATTTGTCAAGATCATTTCAGGTGGTGACCGTTAGGGAAGTAGAGGCGAGAATATACGTGTATGTGAATTCGTCTTCGTGGATGTGACCATCTGATATTTGCTAGTAGCTTGTCGTTGATTTCTTGGGTTGTGATGGCGAACCAGCCCTTCCTCAATCACAATTAAATGAAACAATGCTAATGGGTACTATTTATTGAGGTACAAGACTTGACTTAAAATATTTTCGTTTGATGTAATTTGATAATATTTATTTATGTTACATAACTTATTATCAATCAGTCGTCTATGGTTCGTCAACGAAGTCAGCAGCTCAGTGAAAGTTGAAAATACAAATAATTGTTTTCGGCTGAATATTTAGTCAATTGTGATGCCAAACTGGCTAAGTATGGCTTTGGGATTATATTTGGATCCTCAACTGGACGAAACGAACCGGAGAACAATCAAGAGAAGAATTGCAGCTTCGACTTAATTTTTCTTCGGTTGTAGCGGTTGGCGGTGTTGGTGTAACCATGACGACTGAATAACAAGAAGTGCAAACGCCATAGCCTCAGTGTTTGTACTTCAGCCGACATAACCTTAGTGGTGAAAGGCATATTATTATAAAGCGATCATTTCACTTTTAGTGGCCATCACCTTTCCAAACTTGCGCTGATAATAATTCAAACATTTACCCAACCCAATTCTCAAAATTCATCCTACTACATATACATACTGTGAATGTATATTCAAGCCCTTTAATCCCTTTCGGGATGCACAGAACTTACAGAGATATAATATCTTCTAGGTCACTTTTTAACATGAATATTATATAATATTGGTGACGGGTTGCTAGCTCATCGTCCAATAGATTCTTTTTACCCATAGTTTCTTAGTCACCTCCTACAGTATGCTGGGAAAAACGTCTACTTAGCATTCTTTAACATCCCATAGCGGGACAATACTACCTTACTTCCAATATCAGCACGGGACAATACCTTCTTTCCAATACATTAGTTAATGTAACTTCATTCTTCTAATTCAATTCCAGGCAATAGCCCAATGTCTGGCCAAGTCAGAATCACCCAGGACCGCCAGGGGTTCCTATGTGCTGGTAGAAGAGGTACCATCCAGGACTCCAACCCAGAGGGTGTTGGCACTCCACGAGAGGGTCCTTAGGGCTGCCAGACCCAGTGCCAGGTTGCTGCTTAAGAGGGTCGGAGATGACCCTAGTAGTCGCGCTTGGTTGACTAGTATACGGTAAGGGTTATTTGTCAGGATACATATACATTCACGTTTTGACGTAGCTTAACATAGTTGTTTGGGACTTAACTCTGTATCAGTGAGTACAGGGTTCTAATCCCGCTTGAGTAAGTACCAGTGGAAATGAAGTTTAATGAATTTCTATGCATATTTTTGTAAAAAAAATACATTTACGAAATGAACCGCATTCTACGGTGAGGGAAAACATCGTGAGCAAACCTACCTGTTTCACGAACAGTTAATAGTTAGTATCTGTAAATAGCGGCATGACTTACCACTTGTCACATTGAGTACTGACTATCTGGTCAACGCGTGAATTCAGGTGACCAAAGAATAGATGAAACCTGTACCTCTAACTAATCCGCAAGGGTTAATGTTCGTGAACATCTTTTTATTGTGTTTACTAGCCAGACTGGATTAAAACACAAAGTTCGTCTCAACAATCTTGAAAATAATATATGAAAACATTCATTAAAATTAACAGATCTTCAAGCACAGAAAGAATGGCGGATGCATTGACAGAGGATGACGTCACGTCCGTCTCGCCACAGAGTGTGAAAACAAGTGAAGAGAGACAAGAGAAGACTAATGACTCTTTCTTAGTCTGTGTTCACAATGTGTCGCCACAGATACCGTATGCTATATTAAAGGTGAGTTTTTGCATATATGTATGTTTGCTTTTACTGAATGAGTGCGCGCGCTTGATTTAATATAATATATTGACGTCATTGCATAAAGTTTGTAAACCACGTGTTGATTTTTTTTTACTTTTTTTAGGTTAATCAGAACTTGCCATGTTTATCTTTACAATTTTGAAATAAATGATATTCCCATTATCCATTATTAAGAATAGTTAGTACCAGCTGACCTTGACTCAGAACTTTCTGAACCTTCGTCATTTATTTGTTAACATGAATCTGTTCCTAATGCAGGTCCCGTTGACAGCGACTGCATCATACGTCATCTACCAAGCGCTGACTAAGGCTAGGTGTCTTGATGATCCTAAGAAGTGAGTATAATTCTCTTTGTCTTTATAAATATAATAATAATAATATAATAATTATATTATACAGGGTGGCGCATTCAAAACGGTCAGTATGAGAAAGTCTGAAACTATAAGAGATACGAAGATTTGTTCTTAGGAACCATGTCACCGATTTTGATAAAAAGAAAAACTGCGTTCATACTTTCTTTGAAAAAACAACTGTATCCAGTACGGGAATCGAACCCGGAAGCTTTGAAAAAATAAATTGGACCTTTTCACTTTTTCGTTTTAAATATCGATTGTGTAGGTCTTAATCTGTAAATGTCTCTATGAAACATGGTGTCGAAAATGAATAAAATGCATTGTTTTGGCATACTTTAGTTTATCATAGTAGGTTTTCTAAGTGACCACCGTTGTTTTCAATACAATATTCAACACGTTTAGGTAACGATTTTACTATTGAATTTTGTATTTTCACGTGCTAAATTTGCGTTACAATTGACTTTATTGCTACTTTTAGGTCTGCAATGGTGTCATAGCTTGTTTTGTAAAATTCATCCTTAACGTAATCCCATAAGAATTTTTCTAATATGGTTTAACACGTCACTTTAAGTGGACTTTTCAATAGATTGTTAGTTTTTGTTTACTGTAGATAACAAAACCTCCTTAAAGGATTAATGCAATGCCATATGATATGGTGTATGTAACAAGTATTTTACATGTCTGTTGAATATTGTTACGGTGCATGTAAACTACTATGATAAAATAAAATATGCCAAAACAATGCATTTTATTCATTTTCGACACCATGTTTCATAGAGACATTTACAGATTAAGACCTACACAATCGATATTTAAAACGAAAAAGTGAAAAGGTCCAATTTATTTTTTCAAAGCTTCCGGGTTCGATTCCCGTACTGGATACAGTTGTTTTTTCAAAGAAAGTATGAACGCAGTTTTTCTTTTTATCAAAATCGGTGACATGGTTCCTAAGAACAAATTTTCATATCTCTTATAGTTTCAGACTTTCCCATATTGACCATTTTGAATGCGCCACCCTCTATAATAATACATATTTGGACATTATTACACCAATTGAAGTAGCCCCTTTGTATGTACATTTAAGACTTGCGTTAAGGGTACTAGTCAACGTATATTTAAGAAATGTATACATATTATATATAGATAAATACATATATAGCATATATAATCAACGACAGATCAGACTGGAAAGCAGTAGAAATCCGTAGTTCTTAACTCTGCCTTCACCGGGAATCGAACCCGGGACCTCACGAATTACGTTCAGGTGTCTAACCGATCGCGCCTCGGAGGTCGTCGATTGTTGTCGAAATCTAGTAACATTTATGAAAGATAGACGCCATATTGAAAAAGGGTGACGTTAGAAGTTTCTTTCCCGTTCCGTACTAGTCTGGAATGCTTACTAGCTGCCGTTCTTCCTGGCATGCCGTAGGAGGCGAATAAGGGACTAGGGGTCAATGGAATCTATTGGGCGACTAGAAACCTGTGACCAATGTTGCATATGACTTCACAACCTCGATATTATTGCTAAAAACGAACTTAGGAGATATTTAATTTCTCCAAGGTTTTGTCCCCGAAAGTAATAAAATGCACGTGAATGTATATGTAATTAAATAGGTACCTAGCGTGTGTGCTGATGACAAGCTTATATTATATGTATAGCAGAGTATGTTTCTACATTTGTAAGGATCAAAGATTTTTCATCTCTTAGTCGTCTATGGTTCATCAACAAAGTCAGGAGCTCAGTGAAAGTTGAAAATACAAATAATTATTTTCGGCTGAATATTTAGTCAATTGTGATGCCAAACTGGCTAAATATGTTCGCTTTGGGTTTATTTTTGAATCCTCAACTGGAACGAACCGAAGAACAAGGAAGATCAGAATTGCAGCTTCGACTTCGTTTTTCTTCGGTTGTAGCAGCTGGCAGCGTTGGTGTAACCATGGCGACTGAACAAGTGCAAACGCCGTGGCATCAGTGTTTGTACTTGAGCCGACATAACCTTAGTGGTGAATGGCTTATTAAAGAAAAAAAAATAAAAGATTTTTCTTTGTTTATACATTTTTTATTTCTTTACAGATTCGTTTTGGTAGAAGAATTGGAATGGGGTGGCAGAGCAGGTGGGGGATCTCACCAGAGGTCGCTAGCTGATGATGAAGTGGTTTATACTGCACAGGTAAAGATAACTTTATGTCGTCACAAATTATGTGTCCAGGCTCCTTAGTCCAATATATGCAGTTCAATATCAGATCAGTAATAGTGTGATGTAGTAGTAAATAACAAAACTGTCAAATTTCACCATTAAAATCGATAAAAGTGTCAAATTTCGTATACAAAATGGCAAATTTTGCACTTGTGCTAATCCACTACCAACTTAACACTACTACTGATCTGATATTAAACTGTTATTATGCACAAAGCAGCTCTGATAGAGCCGAGTATATGTTCTATGTATGTATGAGTATATGTTGAGTATGGCAAAATAAATATGAAAGTAGTATCAATGCGGTAGAAAGGCGGTCACTGGGAAGAATGTTAGTTACAAAGACAAACAAACGCATTCACGACCATTAACCCTTGCGGGGTAGTCATAGGTTCAGGTTTGGAGTTACATTGAATGATAGAATTAAAAATAGTGTGATGAGGGAAGGTTGCAATTTGAGAGATGTAGTGACTAAGATTAAAAAGGGCACGCTTCCATGATTTGGACATGTTACGCGAATGAATGATAGTAGATTGACAAAAGGAATATATGTGGATGAAGGAAAAGGGCGGTTACATATTGAGGAAAGGTGGCGTGTGGAAGGGTGGTTACATATCGAATAAGGGTGATGTTAGAAGTACTTATAACCGTCGAGTGTATTTGAGGTGTATGACTGTCAATGCGAAAGTGGTTAGTCAGGATCGACAAAGATGGGGCTTCGTGATCTCTGCCTTACTACAGGGAAACTACCATGATGTGTATGTATGTATGTACGGTTTGTGGTCAAAGAGCTTATTATACCAGATAGTTAGCATAGACAAAGTGTTAAGAAAAAAGAAATCAAAATGAATATCGTTTGAAATGGTCACTGGATTATCATGATTGAATTGTACTCATTTATATTGTAAAGACAAAGACAAACGCGTTCACGACCATTAACCCATGCGGGGTAGTCAGAGGTTCAGGTTTCCATATTAATCTTCTTCTTCTTCTTTACAGCACTAATTCGCCCACCGTAGGGCATATGCCTCTCCAATCTTCCTCCACTGTGCGCGGTTTTCGGTTTTTCTTGTCCATATTAATATTGTAAACATACTTTAAATCTTTCCATTTATTTTCAGGCAAACTGGAAAACCCTAGGTCGTTTCATATTGATGGAAAGGGGGAGTGACGCTCCCCTGCCAAGACACCGCGCCGCCATCGCAAGAATACAACGGGGGCTTAGTATTACTAGGGGAGCTTTTACAGGTACGTAGTAAACATTTGACAGCGACTGTAGCCCAGTGGGTAAGACCTCTGACTATTAAAAGTCAAAATGACAAACGCGGTCACGACCAACCATCGCGGGGTTAAAGGTACAGGTGTCCATCTCCGCAATTGTGAAGGTAGTCATTCTATGGCCACCTCGAACCGACGTGTTGACTAAGTCAGTACTCAATGTGACAGATGGTCAGCCATGTCGCTATTCACAAGCACTAACTATTACCTGTTCTGGGAACAGGTAGGTTTCCTCACGATGTTTTCGCTCAGCATTTCGTAAATGTGTTTTTATTACGAAAATATACATAGAAATTCATTAAACTTCATTTCCATTGGTACACGCTGAAGTGGGATTTGAACCCTGTACCCACTGATATAGAGTCATGCCCCAAACGCAGCTACGTCAAATTAAACAACTTTTATTATAACACTTAATGTTTTTTTCATTTCAGGAAATACAAGCTTTCCTCTAAGTACGATAGGGTCATATAGTACCCCTGAAACATCCGTAAAACACCCCGTTCAGGCTGCGTTCAGTGACCCTACACATTGCAGGTTTGTATATATTCGCTTTAAGTCCCTAAGGAGATAGGCAGAGACTATTAGGCCACCTGGAATGGGTGACAAATCTCTTACTTCACTCACACCCATTAACCATAAGCATGCTCTTCTGTTCTGCACGCTACACCTGCCTTGAGAAGATTGTCTCCAATTTTGTCTGTTTTGGGCAGTAAGTTTTGTACTACTTACGACATTATTACAACAATTGAACTAGCCTCTTGCTAAGTATATTTAACACTTGTGTTAAATGTACTCAACGTATATTTAGGAAACAAATATAGCATAAATAATCAATGCCTAAACAAGAAAGCAGAAGAAAAACGCAGTTCTAACTCTGCCTCCATTGGAAATTGAACCCGGGACTTCACGATTAGCGTTGAGTGGGTTAACCGTCTATATATTTGTTTACAGAAGAGTATCATCCACCCCTTTGGGAAAAGGCATTGGCAGATCCAAAGGGCATTCTGATAAGGAGTTTCATTCCTTCATGCAACGGAGAACAGCTAATAGAGAGGTAGGTATGGTTAAGAAAACTAATCTGCCAAATCGGCTATTCTATTTCAAAACATAGCAAGTCCACTTTTTGTGAGAATCGGTGTTTTTGCTTATTTCAACTTTATTCACCTATATACACATGCTAAAGTCCTTAAAACACCCATTTTTCTGCTACTTTTCCATAAAAAAAATATCAAGTCGAGGTTTTTTGATAGAAATATTGTAACTTCTATATAAATTCTATTTCATAACATAGCATAAAGCATAAAGTAAAATGACTTGCTATGTTATGAAATAGAATTTATATAGAAATTACAATATTTCTATCAAAAAACCTCGACTTGATATTTTTTTTATGGAAAAGTAGTAGAAAAATGGGTGTTTTAAGGACTTGTATGAGATCATGTAGATCATAACATAGTAATTCAATTTAAGAAGTTTCGAAATTGAAAATTTAATGTGATTTCTTATAAACAAACCATATATTTTGCAGTAAGTCCTATAAAACAGAAACAATAAAATATTCCTGAATTTAGAGTATACGGGATGAAAGTCAAGGATATTACGCACCTTTTCATGTAAAAATCATTTCTCTAGCTATATATAGAATAGCCGAAATACTACGGTACACATACGGTAACGGTGAGGGAAAACATCGCAAGGAAACCTGTCTGTCCCTCAGGAGAGGTAGCCAGTGCCTGTGTACGGTGATACGGTTCACTACGTATCACGTTGGGTGTTGTCTATCTAGTGAAACGCTCGTACCTAACATGCCTTTGAAATTTCGGAGATAGCCACTCAAGATTCGGACTATGCTGCCACAATAAAAAAGAGAATGTGTATACACAAGCCGTAAAGGGTATGTTATGTAATCTGGCTTTGGAGTAGCACAAAGTATCTGTAACTTCTATAACTACCAACATCATATTTTGCCATTAAAAGATAAATCAATCAACCTGTGACAGGCCACTGACGGACGTAGGCCACCCCAAGGGTACAAAACAAGATTCGTGACACTCAGCCAGGCACTACATGCGATACTTTAGAGGCCCAAGTCTATTAATAAATTTTTTTACAATCGTTTTTCAATTACACTTCAGTAATAGTGTCTAGTTGTGTATATGTAGTAGAAGTTGGTAGTGTATTAGTGTTATTAGTAAAGGTGTCAAATTTCGCCATTCGTGACATAATTATATCACTTTCGCTATTCCACTTACAACTTCCACTAACACATCATTATTGAGGTGAACTACGATTTTGCAAAAAGCATGAGTGACCTCCATTTCCCCGTGCATGTAGTAAACGACGAAGAAACCAGCGGTAAATAACATCTATTAGGTGATAAACTAACAAACTGTCACTAATATTCTATATAACATCACAACCTCCAATATTTATGTCATCATTTTTTAGCTAGGAGATAATATAGTGTCTCCGAAGTTTTGTCCAGCCTAAAATAGATAAAAATGTATAAGTAAAAACATAAACATAACATACGCTTCACGACTTGTGTATACACACTCCCTTTTTTATTATGGCGAGGTAGTCAGAGGCTTGAATGTCCATCTCCAAAATTTCGAAGGCATGTTAGGTATGGGTCATTCGAATCCCGCGGATCACTAGATAGACAGCACACAACGTGATAGGTAGTGAACCGTATCGCCGTATATAGGCACTGAGATATGTATAAGTAATCAATAATATTCTTGTCACCAGGCGCACTCCGAAGGCGAGACAGGTGGATCTCTGGGTGCCGAGGCTTTAGCAGCTCAGTTGGCCAGGTTCAAACGAGTGTCTTTGAGGAAACTGAGGGCCTGGAGGTCCTGAGTTTTGCAGGTACGTGTCAATAGCAGATATAGTTGGGCATATTTCTAATATTAAGTATCCTACTGTGACCTTAACAAAAACTTCCTGCAATTGTTGTTGGCATGTCGTAGGACTAGGAGTCAATGAAATCTTTTGGGCAATAGGTTAGTAATCTATCATCAATGTTTCATATGAATCGCCGGAAAAATTAATTGATCGCAATCCTAACAACATGACCTATGTGATATTATATCTCCGAGGTTCTGACTACTCCAAAAGAAATTAAAGAATGTAAATGTATTTATAATACTTATGCTTATTTAGAAGACGGCATTTAGTGGCAGGATTGGAAGTTTTGAATTCATGTTTTTCAAGAAAAATTTTAACAAGCTATCTCTTTTCCTTCGCAAACATGGTTGGCAACCTAAATTAATTATAACCATTTTGTTAAACGCTACATAATGAAAGACTTTCGAGGTCTTTAAAAGTATTAGAAAGAAGTTAGCAATCGTCACCAGTCTTTAACAGACTTAACAATCGAATCGTAAGAACAGAATCTACAGTTATATGATTTAATAATTCACTCAGAGGCTATATTCACCATTTGAAAACTCTTGACATTAGAAATAAATGTAAAAAAAAATTAAATTTTTTTTTTTATTCGTAGGTCTTCCGAAGTCTGGGAACCCGCCTCGCCCACCACCGAGCCTCCCTGTCCTCCGACTTTGGCTCCCTCTGGGACTTTTTCCGCGTGGACCGGAACCCAGAGCGCCAGCCCCAAGAACCAGAAGACTCCAAGTCCCCAGCCAAACTAGCCCGCGACCTCTTGCAGGTTATCCAGAAAACCATGTTCGAGAAACGGAACTCCCCTAAACTCTGTCCCTTAGTCAAACAAGAATCAGACCTAACGGACGAGGAAGACCATAACGATGGAAGATTGGCCAATTTGATAGACTTCTTCTTCACCATAGTCAAAAGCCAGAAAGGTGAGAGGAAGGGAAGTGGTGGAAGTTGCTTTAAAACGGAGACCAGTACTCCTGATGATGTAGTTTATGTGCCGACAGTGAATAAGGATTTGGAAGAGAAAATGGAAACATTGATTGAGTTTCTCGCGAGCGCAGGATGTGTGCAAGATGAAAGGCATACGAATGAAATCACTTTGATGGAGTTCTTATTTGGCAAAGATGAGGTAGCTAAACCGATAGTAGAAATTCACGTAGAAAATGAAAAGTATGGATTAAGTTTATCCGAATCAGATATTAATGTGAAAGGGCTTAAATATATCGATGATTCACCTGGCGATTGCAATGATACTTTAGTGGAAATGCTGTTGAAGTATATGGAAACGTATACGGATGAGAAATCGGAACAGATTGTATATGTGACAGCTACCCCGCCATCGCTTTCTGAGAAATCTAAATCTGATGTTACAATAAGTAGACTAGAAAATCTAAGTGATTTGAGTAAAACCAAATCCGATTCGTCTTTAAGGACACAAGATACAGTAATAGATAGGTATAATGATTTGAAATCTGACAAATCGGTACGATCAGATGAATCCCGCACTTCTAGACGTATTTCGGAAACTGTTATAGATCTAAGTCAAATAAAAGATGACTTAGAAGCAATTTTTGTTGAAGCTATAAAAGCTGTGAATGATATGGATAGTACTTCGTCGGAATCTAGCGATATAATGAGCGAACGAGAAGATATGGAGAATTATAATTCTTATACGAAACCCAGCTATTTTCTTAACCCTAGTTTTGAACTGTCAGATATTATGGAGGAAGATGAACCGACGACAAGTAATGAGAGAAAACTCTCTCTAGACCGCAATTACGTAGTGAGATTAGCTAAGCAATTAATAGATGAAATTGAAAATACAATCCAAACATATCCATTCCCGAAAGAAAAAGATGACTTTAGCGAATTTTTAAACTTAGATTGTAAAAGAATATCAATTAGTCTCGTCGATTTACGTAATATTCCAGATTTTGTACCGTCGTCAACAATGAGCAAGCCTAAAGTGACAAGAGTCGATAAAGCGACATCTACATTGGATGTGAAAGAATACATAGCTATGTTAGCGAACAGTGGTAACTATTTCAATGATCCTTCAAATGTAGTCGAACGTACAGAAAGAGCGCTGGTTAAAATGGAATCCTTGACCAAGTTTTTCTCTCTATCAAAATCGAGACTCGAAATCATTGACGAGAGCCACGAGGAACAAAATTTGCATAAGCCACAATTTGATAGCAAATACGAAGCAAGTTTGGATGAAATAGAAGATTTGAACTCTGAAATAGCGTGATTGGGAACAATATCCAACAATCAGACTATAGTAGTCCACTGCTGGACGTAGGCCTCCCTAAGGGTACGAAACACGATCACTCCTGGCCCTCATCCAGTCACTACCAGCGACTTTGAAGAGCCTTAGTCAACTAATGCTTTTTGCAAAATAACAGTTCAATATCATATCAGTAACAGTGTGAAGTTGTTAGTGGATTAGCAAAAGTGATAAATTTCGCCATTTTTAAGCGAATTATGACACTTTAGTCGATTTGAATGGTGAAATTTAACACTTTTGGTCATCCACTACCAACTTCACACTTTAAGTGATCTGATATTGAACTGCGTTTGTGCTGAAACGCATTAGTAGACTTCCACCTGGCAGGGGGCGTCCTACACTACGTTTGCCGAGACGCGGCCTCCATTCGAGAACCGCTTTACTCCAACGGTCGTCGGTTCTACAATTATGATTAAAAGATTATGTTAGTTTAAGTTACAGAAGCTATTTTGATATTTTTATACAGAACAATAAGATTTTTGGTGGTTTTGTGAATTTTAATCCATTTAAATGTATTTTTATGCCAAAATTAGTTTTTTAAACAGTAAATTGAGATAAGAATATCAAATATTGACCTATCAGTAATTATACACATCACATTGAATTGAAAACAATAATAATATAAATGCAATTTTAATCTCTAATTACAGCCATCTAGTTTAATTAGTAAGAACTCTTAATGTAAAAATAATTACTTACTTGTCAATACACATTTATATATAATATAGTGCAATGTTGAGATTTATTCAATTATCAACTATTGTTGAAATGTTGTATTCATTTTGTAATGTATAACATCGTGAGGAAACTTACCTTGGACCAAGTCTACTAATGCGTTTTAGCACAAACGCAGTTCGATATCAGATCAGTATTAGTGTGAAGTTGCTAATCCACTACCAGCTTCTCACTATTACTGATATGATATTTTGCAAAAACCATTAGGGGACGTAGGCCCTTGTTCCCCGAACAGTTAGTAGTTAGTGCTTGTAAATGGCGACATGGCTTACCACCTGTCACATTGAGTACTGACTATCTGGTCAACACGTGTCTTGAATGTGGCCCTAATCTATATCCGCAATTGTTGAGATAGACACTCGAACCTCTGACCAACCAGTAAAAGACGATAGCCGTGAAAGTGTTTGATTATGTATTTAGAATGTCACATGGCCTCTATTTACTTATATGTGTTCTAGTTTAATTATTACTAAACAGATTACTTACTTAAAAAGGGTGACGTTAGAAGTACCTATAACCACCGAGTATGTATGAGGAGGTATAAACGCCTACGAAGAGAAAGTAGCTTGGAAAATGGGTTTCTATATCTGTCTATCCCTTGAGTTATGCATTCGTTAAGTAACGTGATCTTACTGAATGAAACCCATACATTTTGATTTCAATGCTCTTAGAGTTTTGTCTATTAAGCTCTTAGGGGCTTAGTTCACTAATGCTTTTTGCAAACTTATACTTCAATATTACTTCAGTAACGGTGTAAAGTTGTTCGTAGAATAGAAAAAGTGACAAATTCGCCAATTTTAAAGCGAAATTTGACACTTGCTGTAATGAATGGTGAAATTTGACATTTGCGAATCCACTACCAACTTCACACTATAATATATAACTTAAATGCTATTGAACTGCAATTGTGCTAAAACGCATTAGTAGACTGGGCTCCTGAAAGGATTTTGAAAAGGCATTTCAATACTTTAAATATTAGTATAAAACAATTAAATAGTGAGATTTGATTAAGGAATTAATGTTAAAATGTTAAAAGAAATATATAAATAGATAATATAAGTAAACTTAGTAAGATGTGCTGTGCTGATCTGGTACTCAAATATACAATGACTAGCTGCTTTTCTTTATGTATTGTAAGAGCTCACTATGACATTTAAACATATTGTAAATGGAACATAATTAAATGCACATTAAAAATACTGAAATATACACCAAAATATAGCTAAACGCACACCAAAGGTTAGGTTTTGGTTCGGACTGTTTTATTTTGGTATACAAATCAGTATTTTTGGTGTCTATTTTAATATTATTTGATGTTCCTTAAAATACTAGCCATTGTAAATTTATTAATTAATATCTTAATTCTTCTCAAGGCGGGTGTACGTAGTGAAGAACAGAAGAGCATGTATGAGAAGGTTAATGCGTGTGAGTGAAGCAAGGGAGATTAGTCACCCATTTGTGGTGGCTAGATAGATTTGTCAGGATAGTTAAAGGTGGCGATCGATAGCCTGCTTATCCCCTTAGGGAAGTAGATGCGTGAAGATATATTTTAAATAGTGTCATACATCACTATATGCACGTTTCTACATTTTGTCGACCTCCGTGGCGCGGTCGGTTAACCACTTGAACGCTAATCGAGAGGATTTGATTCCCGGTGGAGGCAGTGTTAGGAACTACGCTTTTCATCTGCTTTCAAGTCTGGTCGTTTAATATGTGTACTATATATTATCTATTCTATATAGTATTTATCTATCTATAATAAGTATATATTTCTTAAATATACGTTGACTAGTACCCTCAACACAAACCTTAATTGAACTTACGAAGGGGCTAGTTCAATTGGTGTAATACTGTGCTAAATATTAATAGTATATCCCTTAGTCAGATCTTACAATGTAATGAGCATAAAAGCAGCTAGTTAGATTTAAATCAAGTACCTTATTTAGTTTTATATTTGGTTCATGTTTGTATGTACAGCAAGAATGAAATTAATTTGAATATAATAGAAAATTATTGTTGAAATTACATCTAATATTATATGACATATACATATGTATGTGATTTACCCAAAATGATAGGTACCACATTTCTCATACATATATTCACGTTTTGCTATCCCTATGGAGGTAAATAGAAATGCTGTGACATATATCTCTATATATAGTATCACCCAGGTCATTTTTAGCATTAAAATCGGGGTTATAATTTCTATCATTTTGAGTATAATATTTATGATAATAATTAAATCAATTTTAAAATTGTAAATAAGAATAAATACGTACATATAAATCAGGAATTTATATTGCAGAATTGAAAATAAACTATTAAATAAGTATGGTTTGGTTTCATTTTAAACACATAAAAAGACAAACACGTGCACGACCATTAACCCTTGCGGGGTAGTCAGAGGTTTAGGTATCCATCTCAGCAATCACGGAGGTAGTAATTCTATGGCCACCACGAACCCACGTGTTGACCAGATAGTCAGTACTCAATGTGACTATTACCTGTTCGTGCGGTAACTATATTACTCACGATGTTTTTCCTTACCATATTATTGGACGCATTTCTAAAATGTAATTTTATTACGAAAATGTACATACAAATTTATTAAACTTCATTTCCATTGGTACATGCTCAAGCGGGATTTGAACCCTGTACCCACTGATACAGAGTCAAGCCCCAAACAACTGAGCTACGTCAAATTATATATTATTATATGACATACTGAGTAGAAATACACCTAGTTAACACTGTATCGGTGTCCCAAGCAACTGAAATTAATAGCTTAAACTTATGTATGATACGGTTATGTGAAAATTATTATTGACTTGTACAGTAGTTAGTTGGTTTAAGCGACGAAGTATGAAAATTGTCATAGGTTTGATATTTTCAAATATAATAACACTTAAACGATATTATTACGTAATCATTGTATTATAACCTGCTAGGTGGACCGATGACCTCAAGAAGGTTGCTGGTAGTGGCTGGATGAGGTCCACGAAAGATCGTCTTTTGTGGCGTAAGTACCCTTGGGGAGGCCTACGTCCAGCAGTCGACTATTACAGGCTGATTGATTGATTGTACTATATGGGACTAATAGAAGACTAAGTGACATTCTTTTCAAGACGGGTATACGTAGTGTGAAGAAGAGAAGAGCTGGTATGAAAACATTAAATACTGATTGGTCAACACATGGGTTCGAGGTGGCCATAGAATTACTACCTCCACGATTGTGGAGATGGACATGCGAACCTCTGACTTTCTACTATATATATATATATATATATATATATATATATATATATATATATATATATATATATATATATATATATATATATCTGCGCCTCTACGTCCCTGAGAGTATAAGCAGAGACTATCGATCACGATCCTGACAAATCTTTTTTGCTTCACTCATTCCTCGTCTATTTATTCACGCTAGGTTCGAAACCCAGCTCTGGCATGTACCAATGAATGATATTTAAAAACGACTATTTCATTAAAGTACATAATTTGAAGTCGCTATCGGTAAGGAAAAAATCATGAGGAAACCTGCCTTTCCCTCGGGATAGGTATTAGCCGTACTGTATACGACGACACGGTTCAGTACCCATCACGTTGGGTGCTGTCTATCTAGTGACATGAAGACTTTAAGTACCTTTGAACTTTCACACATAGGAACTCAATCCTCTGAATACACTGCCATAATAAAAAGGGAATGTGTATACACAAATCGTGAAGCGTATGTATGTATGTAGAATTGTCTATATAATTTTTCTATGCTTTTAATTTCCCTTGTACTTTGTCTCACTATTATTAAATATGACAGGTGGTAAGCTAACTATTACCTGTCCGAGGAACAGGTAAATTTCCTCACGATGTTTTGCTTCACCGTACCATTCGATGCATTTCCCAAATGTATTTTGATTACGAAAATGTACATAGAAATTCATTAAACTTCATTTCTATTGCCACATGCTCAGGCGGGATTTCAACCCTGTACCCACTGATACAGAGTCAAGTTCCAAACAACTGAGCTACGGTGAATATTACAGAAATGTCGTTGTATTTAGTCTATGCCTACTATTACCTACTCAGATAACCTTAAGCTATGTAAACAGCTGTTGATAAGACTTTGAAAAACGTGACAAGAAACGTGTTATAGGTATACAGAACTCTTGCTAGCTGGGACGTAAAAAGAATGCTAACTAGCTGCCGTTCTTCCCGGAATGTCGTAGAAGGGGACCTCTAGAGCGCCACACACAGAAAGAAACCTCAGTAAACCTGGGTTGCAATTAGTTAAACATAATTACCACAGATGATGCCGCCAAGAATAAAACAATAATTACACATATAAATTTTCTAGAACGCGCAATTGAAATATTTAACGGAAACAAGATATATACAAATTTCCAACTCAGGCCATTAGCCTGGACGAACACCTGCCTAGGTAGGAAGCTTCCTCTTTTCCTGTAGGACACAGTGGATCCTACATATCAAAACGACCTGAATAGTTTTAATAAGAATGACTTATACTTTACGGTGAGGGAAAACATCGTGTGGAAACCTACCTGTTCCCAGAACAGGTAATAGTTAGTGCTTGTAAATGGCGACATGGCTTGCCACCTGTCACATTGAGAACCGTCTCTAGTTAACACGTGGTGCGAGGTGGCCATGAATTACTTGTTCGCAACTGCGGAGATGGACACCTGAACCTTTGACTACCCCGCAAGGATTAATGGTCGTGAGGCGTTTGTCTTTTGATAATAACATTTGGGACACTATTACACAATTTGAACTAGCCTCTTGGTAAATATATTGAAGTCTTTACCGGAAATCGAACCCAGTACCTCTGAATTAGCGTTCAGGTGGTTAGCCGTTCGCGCTACAGAGGTGGTCGTATATTAACGTGTGTATACCATACATACTTACATTTCATTCATGCCTCTACGTCCCATACCTAACATGCCTTCGAAATTTCGGAGATGGACATTCAAGCCTCTGACTACCCCGCCATAGTAAAAAAGGGAGTGTGTATACACAAGTTGTGGAGCGTATGTATGTATGTAATTCTAATATCACGCTCTGCTAATATCTATGTACCCTTATCGGTAAAACTTTAATGACTATAATCTTTACCTAGAGAAATTTGTGATAAACGGTATTATTAGCTAAGGTTATCAAGAGACAGTTGATATGAACTTACAAATATACATTCTTCGATCAACAATGTTAAGCAATGTTAGGGTTGGTCATGGGTTGGATGGGTAACCGTGTTTTTCTTTTCTGTGAGGGAAAACATCGTGAGGAAACGTATATTTCAGAAAAGACAAACGCGTTCAAGACCATTAACCCTTGCGGGGTAGTCAGAGGTTCAGTAGTAATTTAATGGCCACCTCGAACCCACGTGTTGACCAGATAGTCAGTACTCAATGTGACAGCTGGTAAGCCATGTCGCCATTTACAAGCACTTACTATTACCTTTTCGACGAACAGGTAGGTTTCCTAACGATGTTTTCCCTCACCGTAGTATTCGACGCATTTCGTAAATGTATTTTTATTACGAAATTTAACATAGAAATTCATTAAACTTCATTTCCATTGTTGCTCAAGTGGGATTTGAACCCTGTACCCACTGATACAGAGCCATGCCTCAAACAACTGAGCTACGTCGAATATAACTCTATTTACCATATAGGTAATATTTAGTGTTTGTGAATGGTTAATTCACCAAATTGTTTAACCAGTGACATGACATGGGAAGAACGGCAGCTAGTAAGCATTCTTTTTACGTCCCATACTAGCATGGGACGGTATAAGGGAAAATAAAATCAAGTAAATATAAAAATATACATTTATTCAATCTTTCATAATTTGGTATAAAAAATATAAAATTCTTTCAAATAATTTATTTATAACATTTACATAAAAAGTATAAAAAATATTCTTACATACATTTATTTCATTTATAACAAAAACATATTTTTCTTATTGAGACGGGCGGAAACATAAATATTCAGTGTGTATGAGAAGATGTATGAGTGTCAATGAAGCGAAAGTGGTCTGTCACGAGAAAAATGGGTATCCGTGATCTCTGCTTACCCCTCTACAGGGAAACAGCCGTGATGTGTATGTATGTAACTCCATAATCCTCAAAAGAACAGAAAAATACATACATATACATTCACGTCCTTTAATCCCTTTCGGAGTGGACAGAACCTCGGATATATAATATCTCCTAGGTCACTTTTTAGCATGAATATTGGGGTTGTGATGTCATATGGAACATTGTTGACAGGTTGCTAGGCAACGCCTAATAGATTCCATTTACCCCTAGTCCCTTAGTCGCCTCCTACGACATGTCGGGAAGAACGGCAGCTAGTTAGCATTCCTTTTACGTCACAGACTAGCATTTATAAACAATAAAGGAACTTATATATGGCACATAAAGAAATATATTAATACGACTATAATCCTCTATAAGGTGGGTTGAGATACGAAAATATGAAGACATATGAAACTTATAATTTACTATTATGGCACTATTATATGAATAATTATTTAATTAATTATGAACTGGGATTTTATAAACATTCACTACCATTAACCCTTGCGGTAGTCAAAAGTTCAAGTGTCTATCTCCGCAAATGCGGAGGTATTAATTCTATGGCGACGAACCAACGCGTTGACCAGATAGTCAATACTCAATGTAAGTGGTAAGCCGTGTCGCCATTTACAAGCTCTATTACCTGTTCGGGGAACAGGTAGGTTTCCTCACAATGTTTTCCCTCACCGTAGTATTCGGTGCATTACGCAAATATAATTTTATTACGAAAATTTACAGTCAGCGCTAAAAGTGCAGTCCCAGTAACTTTTTATAAAGTTTAAGTTTATAAGAACAAAAGACAATATTGTACATTTTAAAACTGGCGCCACTATGCATTGTCATGGCCACTATACGTTCGCGTGCTTCGAAATGAATAATATTGTATTTTGTTCTCATAAACGTAAACCTTTTAAAAAGTTACTGGGACTGCACTTTTAGCGTTGACTGTAGATAGAAATTTTAGGAAATCGTGAGGAAACCTACCTATTTTTCGAAATATGCAATACTTAATATTACTTAATATTATACGGCGCTATGGTTTACCACCTGTCACGTTGGATACTGATTGTCAGGTAACAAGTGGGTTTCGAGTGGCCAATGACCATCACAATGCTCAGTTGATGGTGGACACTCAATCTTTGACTCGGAGTTCCTTGTTGGTTCTTCTCCGAGCCAGGGCTTCCGAACCAACGGTAGAATTTCAATGCTAAGAGACTACCAGTGTCAGGCAAATGTTTTGACTTTCAATGAATGTACTGTACTTGTACTTATGTTGAATAAAAACATTTGAATTTGACTTTGACTACCCCACAAGGGTTAATAGTCGTGAAGTACATACATATATGTATGTAAACAGAATATTCAAATCAACCTTGAGATGCAATTAAATACAATATTCTTTAATCAATCTTGCATTAAATAAAAATGTTTTACATTCATTAACATCACGTTCTTAAATTTTGAAAAGGTATACAGTTATATGGAGACATCACAATCACATATGGCACATAACATATACATTCACGTCCTTTAATCCCTTTCGGGGTGGACAGAACCTTGGTAACATGGCTTTAGGCACTTATCACTACATAGTATAAAACAAAGTCGCTTTCTCTGTCCCTTTGTATGCTTAAATCTTTGAAACTACGCAACGGATTTTGATGTGGTTTTTTCAATAGATATAGTGATTCAAGAGGAAGGTTTATATATATAATAACATCCATTAAATAGTGGAGTAGGCTATATATTTTATACCCGTGTGAAGCCGGAGCGGGTCGCTAGTATATTCTAAAATCATCATTCAATAAGAACTTTGTTACTTATATATTATATTTTAGTTACCTTTTACAAGTATAAAGATAGCTAGTTTATTTATTTTTACGTCCCAGACTAGCACGGGACAGAAAAAGTATTAATTACATTTATGTATAACAACTTATGTATGTATAATAAATAAAAATTACAATTTTTAATTCGGATATCAAACCCTGTACTTTTATTCGACTCGCCAGCAAGCCAATAAAGTAATTTGATTAAATTATTAATTATATTAAAGACTAGTATAATTATTATATAAACTAATTAATATTTAAACGAATATCGAAGAATACCGAAATGTAAATCAAAAATACTGAATTGTACATCAAAATAATACATACAGTCCCAACCCGAACCTAACCTTTGCTGTGCGTTTAGCTATATTTTGGTGTACATTTCAGTATTTTAGATGTGCATTTAATTATTTTCCAACATAAATAACAAAATCATTTAGTATAAAAAATCGAGATACTAAATTTATATGAACATACATACATACACATCACGCCTGATTCCCTATCTGTCCCGGTCCTGACAGACCACTTTCGCTTCGCTTCGCATTGACACTCATACACCTCTAACGCACTCGGCGGTTATAGGTACTTCTAACGCCACCCTTTCTCAATATAGCGTCTATCTGACTAAATTAATATATTAAAGACATTGTTAACAATCACACATAACATAACATGTTATGATAGGTAATCCAGTGCCTGTATACGGCGATACGGTTCACTACCTATCACGTTGGGTGCTGTCTATCTAGTGAAACGCGAGCTTTGAGTGACTCATACCTAACCTGCCTTCAAAATTTCGGAGATGGGTACTCAAGCCTTTGACTATCCCGTTCAATAAAAAAGGGAATGTGTATATAAGTCAATAATCAGTTCTTGTATATAGATGTTAGGTAATGACTATCTGGTGATAAGAGGTATGTGTATGTAGCTAAGAATTAGTACCTCCGCAATTGCGGAGATGTACAATCGAGCCTCTGAATACACCAAAAGAGATGACATAGTTATATGATAGTAAAACAATCTATTTAAGTAATATACAGAATTAAAAATAGTGTGATAAGGGAAGGTTGCGGTTTGAAAGAAGATGTAGTGACTAAGATTAAAAAGGGCATGCTTCAGTTTGGACACATGCGGATGAATGATAGTAGATTGACGAAAGGAATATATGTGGGTGAAGTGGAAGGGCAGTTACGTAGGGGCCGGCCCAATAAGACATATGTATGTATAATAGGTATTCATTAATTAGTATCTCGATTTTTTCACACGAAATCGTTTATAATATCATTTCCTATTACGTTCTTATCTGATACTAACAAGAAAACAGAGAAAACTATAAGTAATATTCAATTTCCTATGTTTACAATCTTTTATATATCAGTCTACCTAAAACCACCGAGTTCAAGTGTCATTGAAGCGAGTGGATTGTCAGGATCGGGACAAATGGGGATCCGTGATATCTGCCTACCCCTCTACAGGGAATCAGTGATGTGTATGTATGTTATAGTCTTACTTTAATACTAGTTACTCGTATCAATATATCAATACAACTTTCACTTCACTAACCTACATACATACATACACACAATAGGTACTTTATTTATTAAGAGTATAAGGTTAATGGGTGTGAGTGAAGCTAGAAATTTGTCACCCATTTAAGGTGGCCTGATAAACTCTGTTTATCCCATTAAGGACGTAGGGACGTTACTATATACATGCATACATCACGCCTGATTCCCTGAAAAGGGGTAGGCAGAGATCGCGGATTCCCTTTTGTCCCGATCTTGACAAACCACTTTTGCTTCATTGACACTCATACACCTCTATCTCACTCGGTGGTTATAGGTAATTCTAATGTCACCCTTTCAATATGGCGTCTATCTGACTGTCATAAATGAAAGTATGAAATAATTCTGTATTATGACGTGTAAAATAGAAAGGTAGATAGTTTTTGTCAGTCCCAGATAAGCCCATGAACAAATTACATTACATTTTAAACATTTCATAGGAATAATTTAAATCTTCACAATTGTAGAACATAGATTATGTAACTTATTACAAAAACTAGACAAATTATTATAGTTTTATTTGGATAGTATTTTATAACACTTCATATTAAACTCCAAGGCATAATTTCATGCAGTTTCGATTTACTGTTTCGGAGATATGTTCAAAAATATTTAATTTTAAAGTATGGAATATGAAGATTCAACTCTGTTCTACCATTGTGATAAAATATCAATAATTTAATATCAATTAAAACATTCACGTCTATAAAATCAATTAATTTGTACCTAACTAACTACAAAGAAAATAATTATCAAAAAAACTTACATTTCTCAAATAAATAAATCAATGATAACATTAAAACAACATTATCATTCAATTTACTTATTTATTTTATTAATCACAGATTCACTTCACCATCTCTTTAACCATTCACTTCACGAAATCGAACCTTCTCACGTATTCCAAAACTGAACACCAGAAATTTCCACTACTCCTCACCAGTAAGGCGTAGTACCATCACTAATAGTCCTGACACTCCAGGAGTTACCATAATTTATCCTGGCACACGAAACGCCAGGGGGCTGTCTGACTGACGCCTTGATAACTGTGTAATTCTCTCCATTATTACTATCCCAAAATTCCTGATCATTACAACGAAAACACACACAGAAATCCAATCTTCTTGAATGAATTGGTAGTTGTATTTTGAACCCAAATGTATCATAAGCGGATTGTCCCTTCAAATCCTGAGGTCCTGAAGCCATGAACACACAGTATGTGTCTTCGTGTGTTCTCCAACCATCAGGGGAGCTTCTCACGATCACTTCTTTGAGGAAATCCAGGTTCTTAACCTTTACAGTACCATCCATTGAGCCTTGGTCCTGTTTTAGGATCACATTTTCCAAAGCGACGCAGTTTTCGTTGATTCGTCTCCTGAATTCCAAGTAATTTGACGCGGGCTGTTTAAACTTCGGTTCCCATGTATCTAACACTTTCTGCTTTCGTTCAACAGGTGGACTTTGCTGAAGTTTCAAAGCCCAATACGGTGGCATATAGGAAGGTTCAGACATAACTTTCACCTGCTCTAGTTGCAAACCTTTATCATCAGCGAAAACCACTTTTTTCTTCACCTTTTCATTGGCCATTTTGATACACGATCTCGTTGCGTTTTTTAGTGTGATTTGCAAGGGTTTCATCACAGTAAGACATGGTGCGGAGAAACCTCTGTGAGTGAGTCTTCTTGAAGGGATGGTGTAGTCAGAAAGGAAGCCGGCTGGTGGGCTTCTACCGTAGAAGTTTGTTTCGGATGATATCATGTCGATCGCGGCACACATCGTCTGAAATACATGTGCACGGTTGAGCGTCTGCACTCCAACTAAACAGATGCGAAGGTGTCGCCGCCTTTTATAGTGGGCGGCGACACTAGCAACTATTTGATAACGAGTGTAGAGTGACTATCGGTTTTGTAAAATATTATTATTTAAAAAAATAGATTGTCCCGTGCTAGCTGTGACTTTAAAGAATTCTAACTAGCTGCTGTTCTTTCCGGCATGTCGTAGACTAAGAGACTAGGGATATATGGCATGTCTTGGGCGATAGGCTAGCAATCTGTCAGCAATATTCGATATGACATCAAAACCCTAAATAATAATACCTACTATTATCACTACATAGTATAAAACAAAGTCGCTTTCTCTGTCCCTCTGTATGCTTAAATCTTTGACACTACGCAACGGATTTTGATACGGTTTTTTTAATAGATAGAGTGATTCAAGAGGAAGGTTTATATGTATTATAACATCCATTAAATAGTAGACTAGGCTATATATTTTATACCCGTGCGAAGCCGGAGCGGCTCACTAGTTATTATATAAATAATAATACTATTATTCAAGCCCTAACGGGATAGGTAGAGGCTATTAGGCCACCTGGAACGGGTGACAAATCTCTCTTGCTTCACTTACACCTCTAAACCTTCTCATACATGCTCGACATGTCGTGAAAAACGGCAGTTAGTTAGCATTCTTTTTACGTCCCATACCAACATCGGTATTGTTTGTAAGTAATCATAAATGAGCTTGAGAGCAGGCTGGTGCAGGCGGTGGCGCAGCGCGTCAAGGCCGAGGTGGCCTCTGCGCTCGCGGCCCTCGCGGACGAGCAGCACGCTATGAAGGCCGAGATCGCCCAGTTTGGCGCCAGGGTCTCCGCTCTCGGCGATGAGAACCGCCGTTTGCGGGATGAGCTGGCTGCGTTGCGGGCGCGACCGGCCGAGTTGTCGGCCCCGGTCGAGCTCGTTGAGTCCGTCCGGCGGCTGCAGGACCAGCTCAATGACGCGGAGCAGGCCGGGCTCGTCTGCGACGTGGACGTGGCGGGTGTCCCCGAACACAGGGGTGAGAATTTGGAGCACACGGTGATCACAATCGCGCAAAAGGTAGGTGTGGCACTCGAGGCGCGTGACATAGCGGAGGTGACGCGTGTGGGGTCTGCGCGCTCGCAGATGACTGAGCGTGGGACCGGGAATGCCGACGCGGCTGCGCCTGCGCGCCCCTCCGCATCCCCTCTCAGGCCGCGACCTATCATCGTAAAGTTTGTGCGACGCGACATTCGCGACAAGTTGTTGTCGGCTGTGCGGGTTCGCCGCGGCGTCGACACCACCGGCATAGTAGATGCCAGTAAGCCCAGCCGCATCTACGTGAACGAGCGGCTCACGAAGGCGAACCGGATGCTGTTCGCGAGGGCCAGGGAGCGCCTGCTGCGCACCTTTCGCTGGCAGTCGGTGTGGGTGCGCCAGGGCCGCGTGTACGCGCGCCGCGACCCCACCAGCCGGCCACTGCTGCTGCGGAGCCTGCAGGCGCTGGAGGAGCTCAGCGACACCCGCGCGGCACCCGCCCAGTGACGGAGCTGCATTAGTGTATTGTGAATGTGGAATGTTTGTTTTCGTATTGTTAATTAGTTTATTTCATGATTATTATGTTATGGTTATGTGTTATTCTTCTTTTGTTTTAAGTGTTATATGTAAGATATATGTACTTTGGTTAGGTTCGGTTATGACTTGTGCATGTTATAGCGTGGTTTGGAAGCACAGCTATTTCTTCATTTGTTTATGTATGTTTATAATTTATATTTTACGCTATAACAATTACATATCTAATATTGTCTATACATTACTATGTGTATTTCATTTGTATTTTCACTTTCATTCATATGTGTTTAAAAAACTATACTTAGTTTATTATGGATTTATAGTGCATTATCTATCTTTATTTTTGCATTATTACTTATGCTATTTATATATAATGTCATGTAGGGAACTTTCACGTATAATCTTTTTGTGTCCGGCGCTCGTATTGTTTTGCCGTGGCTTGGTAGCGCGGTGGTGCGCTTCACTTCAATATCATACTCATTTCATATTGAATTTTAAAACATATACTAATGACTAAACGAAAGTTTTTGAAAATTGGACTGTTCAATGCTGGGTCGCTGAACACTAAACACGAGGAGCTCGAGGCCGCGGTGGCGGACCTAGACCCGTGCCTGCTGGCGGTGAACGAGACCTGGCTCCGAGGCCGCGGCAGCGCCGGGGCACCGCGGCTCCCGGGCTACCGCCTCTCGCACATCCCGCGGCCGCCCGGCACCAGGGCGCGCGGCGGCGGGGTGGGCTTCTACACTAAGACATGCTTGAGGGCTACAGTGCTGCGTCATCCGTCGTCCCATCCCACCGTAGAGCAGATGTGGATGAGGGTCTGCATCGGCACCGTGAGGGTGCTGGTGGGCACCGCCTATCGGCCTAACTGGATTGACGCAGCCACATTCTTTGACGCTTTGACAGAAACTATGACCACATTTAACTCTTACGAACATATAATTCTGTTAGGTGACTTTAATATTAATATTTTGGACTCGCAATGTGCTTTGACCAAGCAGCTTATGACATTTTTAACTACGATGGGACTTGGGAACACGATCAGTCAGCCAACTCATTACACAAATCACAGTGCGACTCTTATTGACTTGATCTGTTGCCAGTCCTCGACTCGAATTATTGACTCTGATGTGACTCACATACCGGAATTAGGTGGCCACGCTATTGTCACTACGACAATAAAAATAATTAAGCCTAAACGAAATAAGAAATCAATTCTATGTCGTCCCTACAAACGCATTGACATAAATAATTTTAACGCTGACTTGAGACGAATTGACTGGACCGTGATACACCGACATAATACAGTTAATGACATGATAGTGCATTTTAATGCTTTGGCGACTATGCTGTTCGACCAACACGCACCTCTTACACTCTATACACTAAACTCACAACACACACCGTGGCTTACAAGCAATCTCAGGTATTTGATGCAATTGAGGAACAGAGCACACAATAAATACAAACACACTAAACTTGACCTTCATTTGCAAGAATACAGGGATCTGAGGAAGTTTGTACACACTTGTATGCACACAGAAAAGAAGGCTTATTTTGAGTATCACATAAACAACCACTTAAAGACTCCCAAGCTTCTTTGGAAAACTCTAAAGAGTTCTGTTGCGGACTTTAAGCCCAAACAAGACCTTCCACCACACTTCGACAATCCAAACACCATAGCACAACACATCCTGGACACTCCTGGTCCGACCTCGCCTCCGCCTGCTCTGCTCAACTCATTTCATACGAGCCGCTATGGCTCGGCAACCTTTGAACTGCATCCGGTGAGCGAGGCATTCGTGGCTAGGGTGATCGGGTCTATTAAGAACAACGCTGTTGGGTCTGATGGGGTCTCAAGGGACATGGTGCATCTGATGTTGCCGGAGATACTCGATACCGTAACACTACTAGTCAACACTTCTATCAAGTCGGGTACTTACCCGGATGCATGGAAAACCGCGTCCATAAAGCCTATACCCAAAATTGACGACCCGGTTGATGTGTCCGACCTGAGACCCATCAGTATATTGCCCTATCTATCGAAGATCCTTGAGAGGGTGGTACATGGACAAGTGACGGAATACATACACAAACACAATATCTTACCATTGTATCAATCTGGTTTTCGGGGACAGCATAGCACCACCACTGCATTGATGGACGTATTTGACAATATTTTGACAAACGAAGACAATCATAACGCAACAATACTTGTGCTACTGGACTACTCTCGTGCTTTTGACTGTTTGAACACTGACCTGCTTCTGGCAAAAATGACTTATTATGGATTTAGTGACTTAACAGTTAATTGGTTTAACACATACTTAAACGAACGAAAACAAGTAGTTTCATTGACAAGGCCAGATGGTACCAGAATACACTCGACAGTCCACACGACTAGTAGAGGAGTCCCACAGGGCTCTATCCTAGGTCCATTATTATTTATTTTATATACCTCTGACATTGCACTACACATAACTAACTGTAAATATCATATCTATGCCGATGACATTCAACTCTACACACATATTGACATTAATAACTTTGACTCTGCTATAGAAGCACTTAATGACGACTTGAAACGAGTATATGACTGGTCGGTTGACAACTGCCTCGTTCTCAACCCTTCAAAGACTAAGTACATGGTGCTGGGCAGCCAGCGAATGGTGTCCGGAGTTGTTTCGCGACGACCAGGTATTGTAATTGACGATGTTGTCATTGACAGGGTTGAGGAGGCTCGAAGCCTGGGCGTCGTGGTGGATAGTGGGATGCGTTTTGAGAGACACGTCTCGCAGCTGGTGTCTGCATGTTTCTATCGCTTAAGGGTTTTATACCAAAGCCGCGCGTTTTTAAGTGTGGACATGAGAATAAAGTTATGTGAAGCGTTGGTTTTGTCTAAACTAAATTATGCTTTGGCAGCGTTCGGTCCGTGCCTCTATAAGAAATCTCGTAGGCTTTTACAACGCGTACAAAATGCGTGCGCTCGGTATTGCTTTCCCATTCCGCCCCGAACCCATGTTTCACCGTACCTCAATAATACTAACATACTAAATATTGAATCACGACAAAAACTACTACTTAGTTGCTTACTTTTTGACATTATTCATAACAAACAACCGAAATATTTATTTAATAAACTGACGTGGCGATCCCAGCAACAGAAATCGACCCGTGCTTGTGTACCACCGCTTGTTCTGCCTCGCCATCGCACCACCGCTTTTAGAGGAGCTTTTAAGTACGCCGCCTCCAAATGTTGGAACAATATTCCTCCACCAATTAGGAAACTGACGTCTAGACCAACTTTCAAACGTTCCGTCCGGGATCATTTGCTCTGCCAGCAAAGGGAGGCGGCTGCTCCTTCTGTTGCCCGTCGTACTAGCCACTGATTTCGTGTTGCCACTTGATTTTATTATAATACATTGTATATATTAATTATAAATTATCTATATAAATATATTTATAATATTTTTAACTAACCATATTATAGAATGTATATCGGTTTTCATATCTTAGTTAAATTTCATATGTATTTATATATTTATTTTGAATATTTAATTTATACACTATTTCATTATTCTTCATAATATAAACGTTGCCCTCCAATGGTTCCGACATAAGACCAGCGTTGCGTTTGCTATCAAACGCAACATACCCAGCTGAGTTGGAACCCTTTTGCTGCGACAATAACATGCACAAGTTTTATCCCCTAGTTTGTAAGTTTTAATTGTAAAAGTTTTGTATTGTGTATGTTTTTGTGGCTGTAAATAAACGCTTTTATTATTATTATTATTATTATTAAATTCGATTGTAGTTCAATGCAATAGCTACCTTGAGGACATAACATTGAAATCACTTTAATTTGGAATGATTCCAACTTTTCAGTTTTATCACAAAATAATGTTATTTCCGAATTTCTTTATAAATAGAAAAACCTCGGGTGCATATGAACTCGCCGTTCTAGTCTGGGACGTAAAAAGAATGCTAACTAACTGCCTGCATACATTTTGACGACCTCCATGGCGCGTTCGGTTAACCACCTGAACGCTAATCGTGAGGTTCGATTCCCGGTGGAGGCAGAGTTAAGAACTACGCTTTTCTTCTGCTTTTCAGTCTGGTAAATATATATGCTATATATGTATTTATAATAGGTATATAATAGTGAAATATAAGTTGACTAGTATCCTTAACACAAGTCTTAAATTACCAAGGGGCTAGTTCAATTAGTTTAGTAGTGTTGCAAAATATTATTATAACATTACTAATCATTCCTTTCTATCCCTTTTGGTCTAATTTTGGACTGAACTTGTATTTCAATATTTCCTTGGTTACTTTAATATATTGGGCTTTGATATTGAAAGTTTGTGAAACAAGTATATTATAAAATAGATTCCATTGACCCCTAGTCCCTTAGTCACCTCCTACGGCAGTTAGTTAGCATTATATTTACTTTACAGACTAGTCCGGGATCGTATCAGCCATACATGCATACATACAATTATAGTATCCTACCTACGAATTACCCTAATGGGATAGGCAGAGTCTATTAGGACACCTTGAATAGTTTTAAGAGATTCGCGATTTATACTCATGATTAATAACTAACGGGACTTATCGCGTTTGTTTTATAGTTTCTGTGTCTGCCCGTGACCATGGCTGCTGCAACGTAGCCGAAACGTAGGGTTAATAAAGGTAACTTTATTATATAAAAACATACGCGATAAGTCCCGTTAATTATTAATCATCACCTTCATTAGGTAAAAATCTCGTACATTCACATTTATGAACCTTAAACATGCTCTTCTGTTCTTCACTACGTACACCAGCCTTGAGAATTTTTGACCTTGATAATACATACATATACATTCACGTCCTTTAATCCCTTTCAGGGTGGACTAAACCTTGGAGATATAATTTTTAGCATGAATATTGGGGTTGTGATGTCATATGGAACATTGTTGACAGGTTGCTAGGCAACGCCCAATACATCCCATTAACCCTACTCCATTAGTCGCTTACAACATGCCGGGAAGAACGACAGCTAGTTAGCATTCTTTTTACGTCCCAGCTAGCACGGAGTTGAGAAGAATGTACCTAATTCAATATCGTCCATTCAACTTTTACGTAAAAATCTATCACGATATTGTTGAGTGACCATTCGTGAAGGTCTTTGGCCACTCGAAGCTCACGATTAAAATAGTGAGCATCCAACGTGACAGGTGGTAGGTTATTACACTACTGACTATTAACTATTACTGTACTGACCTCTGTGACCTCCTTAAGTGACAAATCCGAAAATTCGAAGGAGTGTTAGGTATGGGTCACTCAAAGCCCGCGTTTCACTAGATAAACAGCATGCAACAATTCCATATACCCCTAGTCCCTTAAGCTCCTACGACATGCCGGGAAGAACGGCAGCTAGTTTGCATTCTTTTACGTCCCAGATTATCACGTGTAATATGTATGTATGTTTTGAAGGTTACAAACGAGGTTGAAAGACGATTAAAGAATTTTTATGTGAAGATGACGTCACGCGTTACTGACCTATATATAACGTTAAAAACCAATGTCATATACACCACGACTGTTTTAACTTTCAGGGTGGACACGGCTCGAGTAACCATTGTTATAAAGGTATATGGCTTCTAAAAGCTAGATAGATAGTCAGTACCCAACGTGATAGGTGGTAAGACGATCACCATTGACTGATATTGTTCTACATACATACATACGCTTCACAACTTGTGTATACACACCCCCCTTTTTTATTATGGTGGGAAGTCAGAGGCTTGAATGCCCATCTCCGAAATTTCGAAGGCATGTTAGGTATAGGTCATTCGAAGCCCGAATATATGAAAATATATGTATTCACGATAAAACTCTTTCAGGGTAGACAGAGATTAAGTGTCCACTATTAACTAAGGTTTTGTAATACTATTTGGTCACTCGAAACTTTTTACCTGGTAATCCTAAAAAATATACATACATACACATCACACCTGATTCCCTGTAGAGGGGTAGGCAGAGATCACGGATCCCCATTTCTTCCGATCCTGACAGACCACTTTCGCTTTATTGACACTCATACATCTTCTCATAAACACTCGGCGGTTATAGGTACTTTTAACGTCATCTTTTTTCAACATAGCGTCTATCTGACTATCAGATGTCTTATTTAATAATATCTAAATGGAATATAGATATCAGGTTGCTAGCCTATCGCCCAAAAGATTCCATTCATTCCTAGACCCTTAGTCGCCTCCTACGACATGCCAATAAGTACATATAAAAGAAAGTGTTGATAAGATTACATAGTTATTATAATCTCTATATGTACAAGCGAATAAATATTATTATGTATGTTTGTTTGTCAAACGTAACTTCACTACATAGTATATAACAAAGTCACTTTCTTTGTCCCTATGTCCCTTTGTATGTTTAAATCTTTGAAAGTACGCAACGGATTTTGATGCGGTTTTTTTAATAGATAGAGTGATTCAATAGGAAGGTTTATATGTATAATAACATCCATTAAATAGTGGAGTAGGCTATATATTTTATACCCGTGCGAAACCGGAGCGGGTCACTACTAATCAAATAAAGTGAAAACAATCACTTTTTTCATGTCCGCAATTGTGGTAGTCAATCTATGGTCACCTCAAACCCACGTGTTAACCAGATAGTAATAATAATAAATATTAATTGAGACGTTTATTACACAAATTGACTACCGCCTTGGTAAGTTCATTTAAGACTTGTGTTAGGAGTAGTAGTAAACGTATATTTAAGAAATATATACATATTATACATAGATAAATACATATATAGCATATATAATCAACGACCAGACTGGAAAGCAGAAGAGAAGTGAAGTTCTTAACTCTGCCTCCACCGGGAATCGAACCCGGGACCTCACGATTAGCGTTCAGTTGCCTAACCGATCGTAGGAGAAGTACTTATAACCACCGAGTGTGCACAAGGTATGGTACTCAATGAAGTGAAAGTAGTCTGTATATGTATGTATATTGTCGTTACAGAATTATTTTAGGAATGTATAGTCGACGCTAAAAGTGCAGTCCCCGTAACTATTTATAAGGTTCATTTCACGTTTTTTATCTCTTTCGGGTGACAAAAATGCATTCACGACAATTAACCCTTGCGGGGTAGTCAAAAGTTCAGTTGTCCATCTCCGCAATTGCGAAGGTAGTAATTCTATGGCCACCTCGGACCCACTCTCATTGAAAAACTTAGATATGATATCTCCTAGGTCACATTTTGAATCACTATCTAGGTTTCATATAAAATATTAGTGACAAATTGCTAGCCCAATACCCAATAGATTCTAGTATCGTAGTCACTTTTTACGACATGCCCGGAAGAACGGCAGCTATCGGCTATACGCGTTAAGTAAATAGTGACGTATGATATTCAGAGGTTAAACTGGCCAATGAGACGTAAGTAAATGAGAAAACAAGTCACATTGCCCAATCACAAACCACCGTTGTCACGTCTCATTGGTAAAATCGTAGGGACATGATTGCGTCACTATTTTCTTGATGCTAATATTATACTTAACATTCTTATCGAGTAAACCCTATAAAATAAACTTGTATTATTACAAATAGTATCAAAGATTATATTTGAACATGCTTGACAATTTTATCTTTGTGATAGTTGTTGTCAAACAAATTTTAAAATATTTTCTCTATCTATTAATTGTATTAATGTGGTACTTGATAATGTATCTAGCTGTATGATTTTTTATAAAGTTTTCTTTTACGTTTTCGATCACTCAAGTTAAGTACCGCTTGGCTTGGTCAGTATTTGGATGGGTAACCGAAAAACTTAAAAAAGAACGTCGATATGATCATGAAACCATTAAGTACACAATCGCTTAGATAATCACGTGATCTCTGACTACCCCGCAAGCATAGATATTTTTATTATAACTGGTACATTTTTACACCAATTTAAGAAGCCCCCCTTGGTAAGTTCATTTAAGACTGTGTGAAGGGTTCTAGTCAACGTATATTTTAGAAATATATACTTATTATACATAGATTTACAAATATAACATATATAATCACCAACCAGACTGGAAAGCAAAGAAAAGCGTAGTTCTTAACTTTGCCTTCATCGGGAATTGGGACCTCACGATTAGCGTTCAGGTGATTAACTAATCGCGCCACTGAGGTCGTATAGAATAGAATAGAAAAAGTTTTATTCACAAAAACAGCACAAGTACTTATACTTATATATACTTATACGTAAGATTATAATAAATAATAAATGTTTTTATTCAATAACAATATGACTTTAGGCTTTACGAAAAAAGATGACTTTAGGAGTACCTATAACCGCCGAGAGTGTATGAGAAGAGTGTATGAATGTCAATTAAGCGAAAGTGGTCTGTCCAGACCGGGACAAATGGGGATCCGTGATCTCTGCCTACCCCTCTACCGGGAATGAGGCGTGATATGTATGTATGTAAGTGTGTATTTATACGTATATTTCGTTTCATTTCCCAAATAAACCCGATCTGATAGTCACCCTACAGAAGCACGCTCCGAGCATGAACGTCGTCGGCGGCGCTGCGTGATATACACACCGGTTCGGAAGCTGTCTTCGTATACACACTACACAACATTGTACCCTGCACGACTGTATATGTGTACAACCACGTTTGTATAATATGTATATAATAATAATAATATTTGGACATTATTAGACCAATTGAACTAGCCCTTGGTAAGTACATTTAAGACTTGTATTAAGGGTACTAGTCAAAATATATTTAAGAAATATATACATATTATACATAGATAAATACATATATAGCATATATAATCAACGACCAGACTGGAAAGCAGTAGAAAGGCGTAGTTCTTAACTCTGCCTCCGCCGGCAATACAATATTATTATAAAGTGATCTCTGCCTATCTTTTGCACTACTCTGCATGAATATGAGAATGATGTGTATGTATGTTTAAACCTATTCATATTTTATAAAAACTTCTAATATTTTACCGACTGCTGCTTGAAAGCAGAAAACACAAAACGCGTTGACGACCAACCCATAGGGGGTATTCAGAGGTTCAGGTGTCCATCTCCGCAATCGCGGAGGTAGTAATTCTATGGCTACCTCAAAAACCCACGTGTTGACCAGACAGTTAGTACACAAGGTGATGGCAAGCCATGTCGCCATTTAATTAAAAGCATATGTTTTTATTTATAATTAAGAAATTACGTATGTATTATAATTAGTAAATTACTTTATCTGTGGTCCAACTAATAATAGCTACTTACAACACAACAAACAACCCAATTATTCTAACGAGAACACAGTAGAAACTAATAGAAAATTCCATTGCAATAAACAAGTCATTTACAAGACCCGACCCAACTGATAAGTCGGGCCCGATATTTAGTGCGTGAGTAGAAGAACTATTAAAATATAATTATCGATACTATTATTGGGACACTTTTACCGAATTGGGCTAGCAACCTGTCACCAATGTTCCATATGACAACACAACACCAATATTCATACTAAAAAGTGACCTAGGAGATATTATAGTGTATGTGAGGTTCTGTCCACTCCGAAAGGGATTAAAGGACGTGAATGTATATAGATAAGTACATTACAATAATCAAACTTGTCCCTTGGTATTGTGTTAGAAGAACACTGTCACAACTATTAACCCTTCCAGGGTAGTCAGAGGTTCAGGTGTCCATCTCCGCAATTGTAAAGATAATAATTCAATTCCTCCTCGAACCCATATGTTGACCAGATAGTCAGTACTCAATGTGATAGGAGGTAAGCCATGTCGCCATTTAACACACAGCACTGACTATTACATGTTACAAGAAAATAAAAATACTTATCCTAGATAAAATACATACACATAACGCCCGTTTTCATGTAGAATAGTAGGCAGAGATCACGGATCCCCATCTGTTCCGATCCCAACAAACCACTTTCGCTTCATTGACACTCATACACCTCATACACACTCGGCGGTTATAAGTACTTCTAAAGTCACTCTTTTTCAATACGGCGTCTATCTGTCCCTACGTAACCGCCCTTCCACTTCACCAACATATATTCCTTATACAGATACAATTTATGCGTATGAATGATAGTAAGTTGTTAAAAGGAATGAAAGATACTTATCATAGATGGATAAATATATTTCATCATCAGCCTGTCTGCATCCACTGTTGGACATAGGCCTCCCCCAAATGACGCCACTTCTCCCTGTCAGTGGCCGTTCGCATCCATATAAATATACAGGGTGTAACAGAAGAGTGTAGCAATACTTTAGGGCTAGATTCTCTATCACCTACTTAGTGTAATAGTAAAGTTTTAGCTCGATATCTTAAAATCTAGAATTTTCCATAATCTGATACTCAAAAATGAGTAAGTACCTAAGTACAAATATTACAATGTCCCATCCCTAGTGCAACTGAAACCAACTAGTAAACAGAGAGAGACAAAAGCAAGTTCGGCGCCTTCATGATTACCGGAAGGAAATTCAATTCACACTATTTCCTTAGCATTAAGTCTCATTTTCCTGAGACATCGGCATTCGTCAAAAGAATCAGTGCGCCGTCGCACGGTGCTACCTATTCCAGTACATTGTGTTATTGAGAATTGAACGTTATTCATTACGCAATAAGGCTCAAAATCTGTTTGTAGTAAATATGGATTGGGATTTTTGTCGGCGATTCAAAGTTTGTTTACTTTTCAGTAGGTTATTGAGAATTGTAGTCCCGTGCTGTCTGGGACTAAAATAGAATGTAACCGGCTGCCTTCTACCCGGCATGTCGTAAAAGGCGACTAAAGGACTAGGGGGTTTGTTAGGTATTTTGGGCGATTGGCTAGCCACCATCCCGAGTGTACCAAAATCTTTTATATCTTTTATGTCCCCCAACGACAGGCTAAACGTGACAAAAGGGTCTTTGGAATCTTTTGTTCTGTCCACCCCTTCGGGGATTATGGACGTGATGCATATGTATGTAGGTAACCGAACAAATTTATCTGACCTTTCTTTCACATACAAGATAATTTATTGAAGCCTGCCAACCCGGTTATTATTTTTCTCCTAAACATCACGACTGTAATGCCTTGTTCAGTAGTTACCAGGTACCTACATAAAAACTAAACGTGACGGAAGAGGTTTTATGTTTTACCTCTTTAGGATTTGAAGTCAACGTTTAGCGTAACCTAATCATAAAACTTTCGCTCTTTAATAGGTAAGTGACAGGTAGTTAATCCTCGTAAGGGTAGACTGAACTTAGGGTGACTTAAGATAATTAGCATTGGGTCACATTAGAATTTCAATACAATCAATACTTAGGATAATAACTGTGACACGGAGTCACTTTAGAAATAAATAGAGATTGTCAGCCTTTCGACCAATGATAGTTTAGCCTCTTAGTCGCGTTTTAGGACTTAGGTACCGAAAGAATGAATTCAAACTGGATACGTACATAAACACAAGACAAAGTATTACATATCTTTATGTTTTAAATAAAAACTATTTAAAACATAAATTGAATTTCATTATTTGAATAATCTTATTACCCTTAAAATTATGTTATTATTAACTAAGTTAGACTGACCTGTTGGTTTTTATTGAGTTTTATTGAGCAAATTCTTGATAAGATTCCGTACAGTTTCACAACTTTCACATCAATAGTAGGTATCATGACACTGAACCACTACACTTCTTAGTTAATAATAAACTAAGATAATTATCAGCTATTTGCTCAAAACGGTCGGCCACAAACACTCCCACACACAACATCATATTATAGTATTCATTATTACTAAAAGACATATTAATTAGTTTACTTTCACGCACGAATCTCGAAAATCTCAATATGCAAAAACGTTGCCAACTGGACAATTGTCAAAAATCAACTGAGTAACTAAAACAAACAAAATTAACAATAGGTAAATTTCACTCAAAATTCTAAGGGCGATTCCATACAAGCGTAATGTGATTAGGTACCTGTATTTGTGGTTACTTACCTACATTACATTTGAACATGAGAATTTTATTTAATTTAATGATCTACAACTAAAGATACTGAAATGATGGTGTTACGTGCCTACTGATAATGTATTATGAAATGCCCGTGCTAGTCCGGGACTGTCCAGTGCTGGTCTGGCATAAGTTGAATAGAATGTAACCGGCTGATTTCTTCCCGGGATGTCGTATATGGCAACCAAGAGACCACATGGTCGGAATGTGTGGATAGATGGTATCCACATGACTAAATCATACACACAATCGTACACGATATCTCCCATAATCCCCATAAAAATCAAAAGGAACGAGGAAGCCTCCGTCTCGGTAGGTATTTAGGTAAACAAAGAAGCCCATATAGCCCCTTAAACGCCTCTTACGACATGCCGGGAATAAGGCAGCTGGTTACCTTTAAGTCCAGACCGTTATGAAGATAAATAGATAGGTAATAATTATAAAAATACCTATTATAAAAATGCGCAAGCGACGCGCGACGGAATGTAACATAACTACGTTTACAGGTAGGTATAGGTAACATACCTAACAAACGCCGTAATCTTCTTAGGTTTGGACTTTGGACAGAATTTAGGCTTCTAGCAGTCTCCACGGTCTCATTTATTATGTGACGTCACGGGATCTCGCAAGACTTGATGGCAATAGGTAATAAGTGATAAAAGGTAAATCTACGACGACCTTAAGCGATGACTTACGACATTAGGAATGCTAAGCTAATCAAGTACCTAACATGTTCCACGCGTTAATTATGTAAAAAAGTGAACGCATAATATTACAATTGTATGTGAACTCGCCCTAATATCAGTGGCGGCGGCGGGCGGCTTTTCACAAAGAATGGACGGCACCTTCAAGGTGTTGGGGGTGGAGCCTATAGCTTTGAGCGGCTTTCCTGAAAGCGTTTGACTTCGCCGCCTACCTAGACAAGCAGTCTACGAGTTACTCATAGTGATGGGTCAGAATTTTGTTGCGATCAGCTGATCGTGAATGTTACTCATGTTCAGATAGCTGTAAAAAAGGCAATTTCAGTCCGATCCCACTGAAACTTGGTATTTAGACTAATTAGGTTATGCTTTATACGACCCTGAAGTATTGCTACACTGTTCTGTTACACCCTGTATATAGCAAGACAGATTTGTCTAAGTAGTTCCAGGTGACGATCGATAGTCTGCCTATCCCGATGGGGACGTAGAGGCGTGAATATTTATATGTATATTTACATACATGCCATACTAACATGCCTTTGAAATTTCGAAGATTGGCTCAAGCCTCTGGCTACCCCGTACGATTAAAAAGGGAGTGTGTATACACAAGTCGTGAAGCGTATGTTATGTATATAACTAGTGACCCGCTCCGGCTTCGCACGGGTATAAAATATATAGCCTACTCCACTATTTAATGGATGTTATTATACATATAAACTTTTCTCTTGAATCACTCTATCTATTAAAAAAAACCGCATCAAAATCCGTTGCGTAGTTTCAAAGATTTAAGCATACAAAGAGACATAGGGACAGAAAAAAGTGACTTTGTTTTATACTAACATATGTAGTGATTACAATCAAATACCGGTAAAACAGTAATTTTAAACTGCCTCCACCGGGAATCGAACCTCTACCGTTCGAGTGGTTAACCTTCCGCTCTGAGGTCGTCACATTAGGAAATACTTAGTTCTAAAGTGATTTATAAATGAATGCACCAATTCTAAAAGGACGTATGTTATATTGTATTGAAAAAACACATGTGTTCTTTTAAATATAAGATCTCATATGTAGCATATGAGAACCGATCAATTCTAAAAGGACGTATGTTATATTGTATTGAATAGACACATGTGTTCTTTTAATTATAAGAAGCTATTATATGGAACATATAAGACCTCGGAATTATTAAGTTCCGGATTCGTGACCAGTGAAGTATTATAGGACATGTTCTTAATGCTTAATATATTATACTAAATACATATATAACAGTTTTAAGAGATTAGGGATTTATACTCATGATTAATAGCTAACGGGACTTATCGCGTAAGTTTTTATATAATAAAGTTAAGTTACGGCTGCTGCAACGTAGCCGAAACGTCGGGTTAATAAAAGTTAACTTTATTATATAAAAACTTACGCGATAAGTCCTGTTAGTTATTAATCATACATACATATATTATATTATTATATATGACAGTCAGATAGACGCCATATTGCATATAGCATACATGTATTCACGCCTCTACGTCCCTAACGGGATAGGCAGAGACTATTAGGCCACCTTGAACGGGTGACAAATCTCTCTTGCTTCACCCACACTCATTAACCTTCTCATACATGCTCTTCTGTTCTTAACTACGTACACCCGCCTTGAGAATATTGATATATATTGTAGGACACTATTACACCAATTGAACTAGCCCCTTGGTAAGTTCATATAAGACTTGTGTTAAGGGTACTAGTCAACGTATATTTAACAAATGTATACTTATAGATGGATATTGAAAATTTGACGTTAGAAGTACCTATAACCGCCGAGTGTGTTAGAGGTGTATGAGTGTCAATGAAGCGAAAGTGGTTTGTCAGGATCGGGACAGATGGGGATCCGTGATCTCTTCCTGTCCCGCTTCAGGAATTCGAGCGTGATGTATGTATGTATATATTCACGCCTCTACATCCCTACCGGAATAGGCAGAGAGTATTAGGCCACTTTGAACGGGTGACAAATCTCTCTTGCTTCACTCACGCCCATTAACCTTATACTCTTATTAAATCAAGTATTGTATGTATGTATGTATGAGTATTGTGTGTGTATGTCTGTATGTTAGTGAAGTGAAAGTTGTATTGACTTACTGTAATCAGTACTATAACCGCCGAGTGTGTATGAGTAGGTGTATGATGTATCTTACACCGATTTACATTCAAGTAATTGACAATGTCCCGTTCTAGTTAGGACGTAAAAAGAATGCTAACTAGCTGCCGTTCTTCCTGGCATGTCATAGGACTAAGATATTAGGGGTATATGGAATCTATTGGGCGATAGGCTAGTAACCTGTTCCCAATGTTCCATATGACATCACAACCCCAATATTCATGCTAATAAGTGACCAAGGTGATGTTTTCATGTCTCCAAGGTTCTGTCCACCCAGAAAGGGATTAAAGGACGTGAATGTATATTTATGTTTTGCTTCACTGTATTTAAAAACATTATCAGTAATATAATAGTTTGAGCACCATTGTTAAATTAATAATAATGAATTCTTAAGATAAATCCGGTCGTTAAACCTTATTTGAGATTAAAAATACATATTATACATATATTCTTAATTAGTAGGTACATAAGGACCAGTGCCTTTAACACAAGTCTTAAATGTACTTATCTAGGAGCTAGTTCAATTGGTGAAATAGTGTCAGATTCTTCTCAAGGCGGGTGTAGTGTGAAGAACAGAAGAGCATGTATGAGAAGGTTAATGGGTGTGAGTGGAACAAGATAGATTTGTCACCCGTTCCAGGTGGCTTAATAGTCTCTGCCTATCCCATTTGGGAAGTAGAAGCGTAAATACATTAATGTTAAAGTAAATAAATACTAATTAACTTAATATGATAAATTAATGGGAATTTATACATTTATGCAAATAAAAAGGTGATAAATCTATAAATATAATAAAGCCGTGATCTTTGGTATAAATGTCAATTATTATCAGAAGAATGGCAGTTAATTGGAATGTAGGGCAAACGGTGCTAATCTGGGACTAAAGATAATGAAATCAAGTGTCTTTCTTCACTACATAGTATAAAACAAAGTCGCTTTCTCTGTCCCTATGTCCCTTTGTATGCTTAAATCTTTGAAACTACGCAAAGGATTTTGATGCGGTTGTTTTAATAGATAGAGTGATTCAAGAGGAAGGTTTATATGTATAATAATATCCATTTAATAGTGGAGTAAGCTATATATTTTATACCCGTGCAAAGCCGGAGCGGGTCGCTACTCGCTAGTTTCAATATATTGTAAAGAAGAGGTGTTAATTTTATTTTGAATTGAGCTATATAAAATTTGTTTTAGTTTACGTACATACATATTGTACATCCTTTAATCCCTTTCGGGGAGGACAGAACCTCGGATATAAGTTAATATGTTTTACGTTAGTCTCTTTTTATCCTGAATATTGGGGTTGTGATGTCATATGGAACATTGTTGACAGGTTGCTAGGTAATCGCCCAATAGATTCCATTTACCCCTAGTCCCTTAGTCGCCTCTTACGACAAGAATGCAGCTAGTTAGCGTTCTTTTTACGTCCCAGACTAGCACGGGACAAATAAATGTATTATGTATGTATGTTTGATAAAAAAATACAATCTGTTTATGGCGATATACGATATTGATTCACAAAAACATAGTTGATGGTGAACACTATACCTCTAACTACCCCTAAGGGTTGTATGGTCTTAAATGTATAGCATACAAGCTACTGCTTCAAGACTATTAACCCGTACGGGATAATCAGAGGTTTGAATGACCTCTGTATTTTTTAGTTTTTTGATATACGAGTTAAAAGAAATTAAAACTTAATCTTAAAGTAAATAATGAATTAAGATAACCTCCTTTAGCTAAACGGACGTTAACCTTTATTAAATACTAGTGACCCGCTCCAGCTTCGCACGGGTATAAGATATATAGTCTACTCCACTATTTAATGGATGTTATTATACATTTAAACCTTCCTCTTGAAACACTCTATCTATTAAAAAAACCGCATCAAAATCCTTTGCGTAGTTTCAAAGATTTAAGCATACAAAGGGACATAGGGACAGAGAAAGCAACTTTGTTTTATACTATGTAGTGATGATTAAAACATACATACATTCACGTCCTTAAATCCCTTTCGGGGTGGACAGTCAATTTGTAGCGTACATATAAGGGTTATTATATCCGAATGAAACATCGGTGACAGGTAGCTAGCCCATCGCCCAATCGATTCCATTGACCGCCTAGTCCGTTAGTCGCCTATTACAACATGCTGGGAAGAACGGCAGCTAGTTAGCATTCTTTTTACGTCCCAGACTAGCAAGGGACAGATTATTATATAAGATTAAAACATTAACGACCATTAACCCTTGCGGGGTAGTCAGAGGCATAGTGCCCATCTCCTAAACTTCGAATCTACGAGTGAAGGAAATAGTCAGTACTCAATGTGACAGGTGGTAAGCCATGTCACCATTTACAGGCACTAACTATTTATTAACTGTTCGAGGAACAGGTAGGTTTCCTCACGATGTTTTCTTTAATGTAATCGATGTTTCTGTAGCGACTGTAGCCAAGTGGGCCAAGACCTCTGACTTCGTATTACAGGTCTTAAGTTCGAAACCCGGCTCTGGCATGTACCAATGAATGAGAAATAAAAATGAGTATTTCATTTACGTACATAATTTACACTAGCTAATGATGAGGAAAAAACATCGTGAGGAAACCTGCCTATCCCTCGGGATAGGTAATAGCCAGTACCAGTATACGGCGATTCGGTTCACTACCTATCATGTTAGGTGCTGTCTATCTAGTGAAACGCGGGCTTTGAGTGGCTCATACCTAACATGCTATCAAAATTTAGGAGATATAATTATATATTTATACTGTTTATTTACGTAGCACTCTATTTAACTATTTTCTTTCAAATATAAACGTTGCTCTCCAGTGGTTCTGACATAAAACCAGCGTTGCGTTTGTCACAGACGCAACATACCTAGCTGAGTTAGAACCCTTTTACTGCGACAATAACATGCACAAGTTATACCGCTTAGTTTGTAGGTTTTTTATTGTAAACGTTTTGTATTATTATTAGATGCGTACTCTACCGCCATAATAAAAAATGGAGTGTATTTACACAAGTCGTGAAGCGTAGGTATTTACATTTATCACTTTATTGAAACAGATGTTTTGAATACGTAACGAAACATTACGTTTGGGTTATCTTTTGAAAATCCTCAAATACTCGAAATAATAAGATTGGAGAGTGAATGACCTTCTCAGCTGAGATAGTATGAAGGGCATATAAACATATAATTATACATTTCAGTTTCTTGCTAGGTGGGACGTAAAAAGAATGCTAACTAGCTGCCGTTCTTCCCAGCATGTCAAGAGGCGAATAAGCGACAAGGGGAAATATAATCTATCGGATGATAGGCTATCAACTTGTTACCAATGTTCCATATGACCTAGGAGATATTATATATGTAAAGACCTGTCCGACTCGAAAGAGCTTAATAGACGTGAATGTATGTACATATATGTGTTATCTAGCAGGGGATGTTATATACGTACATACATACTACAGAGCGATTGACAGAGATCAAGAATCCCCATTAGTCCCGATCCTGACAAACCACTTTCGCTTCATTGACACTCATACACCTCTAACACACTCGGCGGCTATAGGTACTAACGTCACTTTTGTGTTAAACGACTTGTGTATACACACTCCCTTTTTTGTGGCGGGGTAAAGGCTTGAGTGCCCATCTCCGAAATTTCATAGATAAGGTATGAGCCACTCAAACTCGCGTTTCACTAAAGACAGCACCCAACGTGATAGGCAGTGAACCGTATCGCCGTACAGGCACTGGCTATTACCTATCTTCAGGGATAGGCAGATTTCCGCACGATGTTCACCTCACCGTTAGATGTTTTCTATGTACATACATACACATCACGCCTGATTCCCCATTTGTCCCGATCCTGACAGACCACTTTCGCTTCATTGACACTCATACACCTCCTCATATAATTGTATTAATAATACATCACGTTTATCCCACGGGTGTTGCGTTATAAATAATGTTTCTTTTTGGCAACCACCGCGATGTTTGTGACGTGAAGGAATATCATTCATTGATGGAATCCCGTCTTTTTATAGAACCACGCATGTATTACGACGAATTCCTTTTAGGGGTGGGCAGAGATCGGTGATTATTTTTTCTAATCATACTCTTAGTGGTTTTTTGAAGCGCATATTATCACTACATAGTATAAAACAAAGTCGCTTTCCCTATGTCCCTTTGTATGCTTAAATCTTTGAAACTACGCAACGGATTTTGATGCGATTTTTTTTAATAGATAGAGTGATTCAAGAGGAAGGTTAATATGTATAATAACATCCGTTAAATAGTGGAGTAGGATATATTTGATACTTGTGCGAAGCCGGAGCGGGTCGCTAGTACTAGATATAAAAATAACTATACTAGATTATGTTCAGAATAAAGATGAAAGAAAACATCGCCACATAACCTACCTATTGCTGGAAATAGGTGATAGTCAGTATATGTATATCACCATGTATACCACTGGCATACGTTGGGTACTGATTATCAGGTGACAAGTGGGATTCGAGTGGCCAAAGACCATCACAATGCTCAGTTGACTAACCTAACGTTAGTTTCCACTCAACCTTTGACTACCCCTAAAGTGATTTACAATCGTGAATGCCTGTGTATCTACATATATTCAGCCATATATACCTATATTGATGTCCCATAATCCCTTTCGGGGTCGACAAACGCTAAGAGACACGATAATATCTCCTAGGTCACTTTTTAGCATGAATATTCGAGTTGTGATGTCATATGGAACATTGGTGACAGACAATCGCCCAATAGATTTAATTAACCCCTAGTTCATTAGTCACTTTCTACAACATGCCAGGAATTTTACCATAAAAACATAAACGTACGCTTCACGACTTGTGTATACACTCCCTTTTTTATTATGGCGGGGTAGTCGGAGGCTTGAGTGCCCATCTCCGAAATTTCGAAGGCATGTTAGGTATGGGTCATTCGAAGCCCGCGTATCACTAGACAGACAGCACCCAACGTGATAGTGAACCGTATCGCCGTATAAAGGCACTGACTATTACCTATCCTGAGGGATAGGCCGGTTTCCTCATGATGTTTTCCCTCACCGTTAGCGACTGTAAATTTACCCTTTGTTTTATAGTCGTTTCCTACAATATGCCTGGAAGAACGGCAGCTAGTTAGCATTCTTTTTACGTCCCTAACTAGCATAATATAGTTATTTATAGCCATGTGTTTATACTATCAGTGTTTTGTAAGTTAAAGGTTATCACACCTTAGTCACGTGCGCTCATTATTTATTCATTTATAGGACGAGTGCACTAATAACAATAATATTTGAACTAGCACCAATTGAACTAGCCCATTGGTGAGTTCATTTAAGATTTGTGTTAAGGGTACTAGTCAACGTATATTTATCAATATATGCTTGTTATATATAGATAAATACATATATAGCATATATAATCAACAACCAGACTGGAAAGCAGAAGAAAAGCATAGTTTCTGTCTCTGCCTACACCGAGAATGGAACCCGGGACCTCTCGACTCGACAGATGATTAACCGTTCGTACCACGAAAATCGTCCAACATATGTTTCCAAATTTCTGTCTATCGTGTATCGTCAAACATACGTTTTCGTGGTACTGTCTACCATGAAAGGTTTTGCCACCTCGAACCCACGTGTTGACCAGATAGTCAGTATCTAATGGGTTAGATTAATAACGTAAGCTTGATTCATGGGCTTGAGTACCCATCTCCGAAATTTCGAAGGCATGTTAGGTATCATCACTCAAAACCCGCGTTTCACAAAAGACAACACCCAACGTGATAGGTAGTGAACCGTATCGTCGTATGCAGGCACTTTTATTTACATATACATTCACCCTTAATTCCTTTCGGGATGGACAGAACTTCGGTGACTCGATAATAGTTCGTCCCCACTTTTTAGCATGAATATATGATGGGGTTATGATGTCATTTGGAACATTCAATCAATCAGCCTATGTCAGTCCACTGCTGGACGTAGGCCTCCTCAAGAGTACGGCACAAAACACGATTACACATGACCCTCAACCAACCAATAATAACGACCTTCTTGAGGTCATCGGACATTTGGAACATTAGTGACAGGTTTCTAGCCCATCGCCCAATTCCCCTAGTCCCTTAGTCGCCTCCTACGAAATGCCGGGAAGAACGGCAGCTAGTTAGCATTATTTTTAAGTGCCAGGTAGGTTTCCTCACGATGTTTTCCCTTAAGTATGTCTATTTGATAGGCATACGTTTTATTCCGTCTGATATTGCGGTTTATCTGCTTGCAATATCGTATTTCTGTGGCTTATTTCTATGATTCCTATGTCATATTGATATTCAATATCTATCGTTGACGGGGACGTGGATTTAATGCCAACTAGCTGCTTCTCTTCCTGGTATGTAATAAGGGACTACATAAATAATATAAAGGATTGTCAAATTTATAAGTATGATATCATCATTAGCCTGTATCAATACACTGTTGGACATAGGCCTCCCTCAAATGACGCCACTTCTCCCTGTCAGTGGCCGTATGATACAGTATTCTTATATCTATGATTTTACTAATATTTTAGTTTCTACTGATATGGGTAATGGGTGTTAGTGAAGTAAATGATATTTATAAGGATCGTTCCGGGAGGCGATCGATAATCTCTGCCTATCCCGTTAGGAACGTAGGAGCGTGAATATTCTATGTTTATTACACATGGCTCTTACTCCACTAATTAACTTTGACAGCCACACAACTGCGTCGCTACTGCGTTACTTCTGCGTCTCGGCTGTAAAAGAGGCACTCTGCTAATATTTTGACAGCCACATGTTGTGCCTCAATAGCGAGTCAGTGGCGCTTCAGTGGTGCTTTAGTGGCAACTCAAGTATAGAAATGTCAATAGTGGAGTACCAAATATAAGACTATTGAACTGACATTACTGACATTGAGTAGCTTTTTTGTACTTCAGATGTAGTTCGATAGCGCTTCAGTGGCCAAAATTTGTTAGTGGAGTGCCAAAAGTGTCAAATTACGGCCACTGAAGTATTACAGTATCGATAATGAAGTGATATTGTAGCTAAAATGAATTAGTGGAGTAAGGGCCCAGCAGTTATTCCATGCCACCGTCTAAATACATTGACATTACCAGTCCGTCCTGCAATAGCTTTTGGAACGGACAGAACCTCGGAGACACTATAATATCTCCTAGGCTACTTTTTAGCATGAATATTGGGGTATTGCTTGGCACCTTTAGTCCCTTAGTCGCCTCCTACAACATGCCGGGAAGTCCGGCAGAATTCTCAATCTTTGAATAATAGGCAGGTCCGCTACGATAACCTATATACCTGTTCATGGCCCAGAAACATGAAAATTCATTGAAATGTTGTTTGCATAGATAATCATATCATGCGTGGCCAATACGTGATCAAATGGTGACCAAACGTGATCTTTATCTCAACTCATCTCAATTCATAATTAGGTCAATGCCTTTAAATGATGATATGACACCTGTCATATATAATATACATACATATATTCGCGCCTCTACGTCCCTAACGGGATAGGCAGAGACTAACAGGCCACCTGGAGCGGGTGACAAATCTCATAATTCACACACAACCATTAACCTTCTCATACATGCTCTTCTGTTCTTCAATACATACACTCACCTACTATGTATAATGTAAGGAAGAGCTAATAGTCAGTGCCTGTATACGGTGGCATCATGTCACTTTAGATATTATCATAACATGTAGTTCACGAGTTGTATATACACACTCCTTTTTTACTCCGAAATTTCGAAGGCATGTTAGGTATGGGTCATTCGAAGCCCGCGTATCACTAGATAGACAGCACCCAACGTGATAGGTAGTGAACCGTATCGCTGTATCGGCTCTGGCAATTACCTATTTCAAGGGATAGGCAGGTTTCCTCTCAATGTTTTACTTTACCGTCAGCGACTTTATATTATGTACGTATGTAAATCAGAAACACATTTGTAAATTTCATTCATTGGCATACTCTTACAAGCGAGAGTGGGGATTCGAACCTAAGACATTTAATGAGAAGTTAAAGGTCTTACCCACTTGGCTACAGCCGCTTTAAATTTAAAAAAAAACATTTTCAAAATGTAAAGACATTTACTCACATTTTTTTCTGCACAACCTCGGAAACAAAATAAAATAAAAGGGTTGTGATTTTATATGAAATATTATTGACAGTTGGTAGCCCATCGCGTAATAGATTCCTTTGACGCCTAGTCCTTCAATCCCCTTCTACTACATGCCGGGAAGAATGCCAGCTAGTTGGCATTCTTTTTACGTCCTAGACTATCACAATCCCAATATTCATGCTAAAAAGTGATCTAGGAGACTAAGGCTCCGAGGTTTTGTACACCCCGAAAGGTAAAAAAGGACGTGAATGTATGTATATACAATTTAGTGTCTCAATCTAAAATGTTACGGAGAAGTATTATTATGACGTATATGTATCAATTTTACTACGCACTAACAGTTGAAGTACACTGTAATAGGTGGCGTTAGTATAGCTATCTATAGACATAGCACGTGTATGAGGAGGTGTGTAGGTATAAATGTACGTAAGTTGAATGTTATGTCATATTTCCTCCACATTTTCACGACCTCCGTGGCGCAATTGGTTAACCACCTGAACGCTAATCGTGAGGTCCCGATTCCCGGTGGAGGCAGAGTTTAGAACTACGCTTTTCTACTGCTTTCCAGTCTGGTCGTTGATTTATACATACTATATATAAAAATGTATATTTTTTAAATACGAGTTGACTAGTACCTTAACACAAGTCTTAAATGTACTTAGCAAGGGGCTAGTTCAGTTGGTGTAATATTGCCCTACTATATTATTATTATTACAATATTATAGATATTGACAACTAGCAACACAAGTTATCTCACAATGTGTTCTATCCACTAAAATAAAAAATTGTTGAATATATATGCTATATATATATGTATTTAACTATGCATAATAAGTATGTATTTGTTAAATATACGTTGACCTACCAAGGGGGTAGATCAATTTATGTAATACTGTCTTAAATATTATTATACATATACCTATAATATTCTCAAGGCGGGTGTACGTAGTGAAGAACAGAAGAGCATGTATGAGAAGATTAATGGGTGTGAAAGCCAGAGAGGTGTAGTCTCTGCCTACTCTATTAGGGACTTAAAGTCGTCGTCGAATATACTCGTATGTATATAAGTTTGTTGTTTGCACTTGTAACATTAGATACTTTTTGAACACAAATACTCTAACGAACTTACCGAGGTCTTAATTCAATTGTTGTAGTAGTGTCCTAAATATTATTATTACCTACCTACTACGATATTCTAGACGAAAGGTAGCTAGTTAGCATTCTATTAACGTTTTAGACTAGCACGGGGCCATTAGATTAATGATTCATACATTTGTAATTACAATCATATGCTGTATATTTCATTCTATATACATACATACAAATCACGCGTTCCCTGTAGAAGGGTAGGCGGTTTTTTCATACACACTCGGCGGTAATAGGTACTTCTAACGTCACACTTATTCAATATGGCGTCTATCTGACTGTCATATGTTTTATTGGGCCTTACGTAACCGCCCTTCCACTTCACCTACATATATTCCTTTTGTCAATCTACTATCATTCATCCGCATATGTCCAAACTGAAGCATGCCCTTTTCAATATTAGTCACTACATCTTTTTTTAAACAATTGTTAATTCATACATTTATAATTACAATCATATGCGATTCATTTCATTGTATACGTCATATTATATGCGTATGAGTGTCAATGAATCGAAAGTGGTTTGTCAGGATCGGGGCAGATGGGGAACCATGATTACCGCCTACCCCTCTACAGAGAATCGGGCGTGATGTGTATGTTTGTATTAATAATACTTAAAGCAAAACTAGTTACTCAAGATCGGTATTTAAGGGGGTTTTGTGATCTCTGCCTACTCCCTTAGAAGGAAGGAGGTCAAATGTGTAAATCGAAGTAGCAAAGCACAAGATTTAGAATACAAAAGGTTCATACATACACACACATCACGCCTAATTCCCTGTAGAGGGGTAGGAAGAGATCACAGATCCCCATCTGTCCCGATCCTGACAAACCACTTTCGCTTCATATCTCTGCTAGGTGGACCGATGACCTGAAAAAGGTCGCTAGTAGTTGCCTGAGGGCCACGAGTGATCATGTTTTGTACCCTTGGGGAGGCCTACGTCCAGCAGTGGACTGACATAGGCTGATTAATTGATATCCTAATACACACTCGGCGGTTATAGGTACTTCTAAAGTCATTCGTTTTCAATATTACGTAAAAAGGTCGTGAGATACCTACAGTAAAATCTATCAATGGAATTAATTAACTCACCTAAGTGATGTTGATTTTATTTATGAATCATGTTGGTACGTTCTACACTTTATTGGTTATAAACACTCATTTAATATAAATTAATTAATACTAAAAATCTAATTATTACTATTATGCATTATTCTAAAAAAACTAACCATTTTTCTGACTACCTTCACTTTTGTGTAGTTGTAAGTTAATTATAAAGGGCGTGTTACATTAACACGTTTACGTATGATTATTAAAAAGGATAGCTAGATGCTTTTATACAGCGTCACGGTTCAATACTTATCACTTTGAATGCTGTCTATCTAGTGAAACGCAGGTTTTGAGTGACCCATACCTAATATGCCTTCGAAATTTTTTACAATTACTTTTAATTTACCTATATTACTTTAATTTAATTACAGTCATACAACATTTACAGTCACTAACGGTGAGGGAAAACATCGTGAGAAAATCTGCCTATCCCTCGAGATGGGTAATGGCCAGTGCATGTATACGGCGATACGGTTTACTACCTGTCACGTTGGGTGCTGTCCATCTAGTGCAACATGGGGTTTGAGTGGCTCATATTATGTAACATGCAAATTTCGGAAATTGCCGCTCATGCCTCTTACTACCCCGTTACTACAATAAGTTGTGAAGCATGTGTATGCGAATAATATTCTTCCTATATAGTATATTATAATATTCTTACTAAGAATATCAGTTAAGTTTGTATACCGGGAACTCAATATCCAGATTCAGATTTACATACTTTATTTTTAATAATGTAATCTTTTTCTGTTCTTACTTTTTTCATGGTGATGGAATTCCGTAATTACGATAAGCAACTAACAGGAGATATATTACATTCTTTACAATTTTCGTAATATCGACAGTGTAAGACATGTGTAATATCGACAAAATTTGTCTTACTGTCAGATAACTGTCATTTGACTGTCAATCCCTACTCAAATCGATCAGAAGCAAAATTTTACTTCATTCGATCCAATATGGCCGTTTGAGTGCTGAAGTACTGCGAGAAGATCGTCATCTTCCGTGGCAGTTTTTGTTCTCCATTGCTGAGTTCTTCGGAAAACTCGCTAACTCTTCAGTGAAAGTGCTGGTGTATAATCTGGTTGGTAACTTGATATAATTAATGTGTAAGGTATTATTTTCGTTGTCTTCAATGCAGAGAGGCAGTCGACCGCTGGGAAACAAGCTGGATTTGGAGGTGATGCATTCGGATTCCCGTGTCTGGCCTGTTCCGTAAGGCCTTTCGGTCGCCGCGGCTTCTTGATCAGCCGTCCGTGCGTTATGTAGTGATACCGCGTCGATTTTTGTGCGCCTTCCGCACAATCTAACGCTGAGAAATGTCGGTTTTACAGCGTTACCGAGTCGCGTTACCGCTCTTGTCGCGTGGCCCGAAGCCCGCTGCTCGCGTTTGGAGCCCTAGTTCCTAGAATAACGGTCCCTGAGCATGTTTTTCAGAGGTAAGCCTTGATACAGTTATTTTCCTGTCATCACAAAGGTAAGGCGGCCATTTTGTGAGGCTTTTGATCGACCTCATCCAAAAAGTTCGCGTGAAGCTTTTGCTGAACCTCCTTTCTTCATTGTGCCACGTGTATGTTTAGTATTATCAAGCTAAAGTAACACCATACACTTTATGAAAGTGTATGATGGTCGGTAGGTAAATGTATGATCTCCACTCGATGTGTTCTCCATCGCTCCATACCTTGACACTGACATTGGTTTTATTTATTTACTGATATTACAAAAATCAACATGCCTACAAGTATTTTCATAGCAGGTACTATTAGACTAAGATATAAACACAGGCCTCTAGTCATTTAGTCAAACTGTTCCCAAAACCTATCATTTTATAAACTATATGATCCTCATGTATTGATACATTGTGGAAACCACTCTTACTTTTTGCACAAACTCCATTGAAACTATACCATATTTGTGTAATGTATGGATTCATCAGCCTTATATTATCGTGTTTGGGAAGGGAAGAGCCATATATTATCATAATGAATGCATATGCCACATACACGGAATTTAAGTATGACTAAGGTACCTATTATACATATATTTACACATATAAAGTACATCAAGGGTGAAGTAAAAGTGCTTTAATTTTGCATGTTTATATTGTGTTTAGGAGTTACCCAAGTTAATATTTATCAGGTATGAAGTACAAACATAAATGATTTTTTCTTGCAATTTTTATGAGCCTCTTCCAGCATATCACAGGGTCTATGTTTAGGAATAAATAAGAGATTTTGTTAGTCCAGAAACCTCCACTCCACTAATTCATTTTAGCCACAATATTACTTCAGTATTGATACTATAATACTTCAGTGGCCGTAATTTGACACTTTTGGCACCCCACTAACAAATTTTGGCCACTGAAGCACTATCAAACTACACCTGAAGTACTTCTGCATCTGAAGTACATAAAAGCTACTCCACTAACCAAACGTCCGTCAATGTCAGTTCAATAGCCTTATATTTGGTACTCCACTATTGATATTTCTATACTTGAGTTGCCACTGAAGCACCACTGAAGTGCCACTGACTCGCTATTGAGGCACAACTGTGGCAGTTATGATGCCATCAAACCCGTATTGTTATTCTAAATGGGGTACTACCCATCTTGAAAAGTTTAGAAGTATGTGAATATGTGTTTTTAAACAATCACCTACCATGAATATTTAAACACTACAGGAAATAAATCAATTGAAATGCTAAATATAGGCTAATATAGACTAAGAATGGTGGTTTTTTGTTTGTTGGTCCAGATTAACTTAGAATTCCCTAAAATAGCTTTTTTTTATCACTACATTATTATGTATATTCCTAAATGCTAATAATAGAATATTTATCTTGAAACTTCCAAGTTATTTAGCTTTGTAAGTAACTATATAATAATAATAAAATATTCCTTATGACATTTTTAAAAACAGGTGGTTGAGGCCTCCTAGTAAGTATGGATAATATACATGTAACATAGGGGTCTCTCTTTTCATGACACATAATGTATAAAACCTAGCTTTGAAAAGTAATCCATAACTAGTTTAGGTATGTCTTTTTATTAATTCCAAAATAAGTTACTGTATCTAACACTAGGTAGGCAATAACTATAGGTGATATTACAATAACACTTAATCCAGCACAGATAGTAAGTGTCACTAACCATGAACTTTGAATCTAAAGTAGTACTCATAAGGGTCTTAAAACTGTGACTTGGTTTCATAATATAACATTTAAATTGATTTTGTAACTTACATATTGTCAGTTATATTACAACACTACAAATGTGTATTAGTAAGTTAACAGGAAATAGCAAAAAAATTAGAATCTTTACAGAGTCAGAAAAAAATTTTTTTATTTATTTAATTTGCGTAATATAATGAACTTGACATAAGGTATCAAAAATATGAAATTACAATCAGTTTTTAATTCACAGTGTTTATTTTTTAATCCTAACAAAACTGTTCATTTTGCATTGTTTCACCATATTTCCAGTGTTGTAATATAACCAACGAAATGTATCTCTAATACCGTCCATTGCACCATTACACACTAAGTTTCCCCATATACTAACCATCATTGTACCTCTAGGATGTCATCACGGAGGCATGGCTCGGTGTCCCGCGCAGTCCAGGCCGCCTCCAAGAGCCGTCTCCACATGGATAGGAACCCTCAGCACAAGCGGATAACTGGTAAAGCTTAGTTTCTTCCACCTTAGTCCCCGACTTGCACATAATGTCCATCTGACAGATTCACAGACAATTAACTTAATTCATACATACATACACATCATGCCTGATTCCCTGTAGAGAGGTTGGCTGATATCACGGATCCCCATTTGTGACCCCCTGACAGACCACTTTCACTTCATTGACATTCATACACTCTTGGTGGTAATAGGTGCTCCTATCGTAGGTGACATTTTCAATGTAGCATCTATCTGACTTAATTCATCTTTCTCCAATTACTAACATGCACTCTAATTCCACATCTATACAGACAAATGACTTGCGAAGACTTGATACACAACTAATAAATCTTACTTTTGTTGTGATACATGCTATGGTGACTAACTCTGCCACACTAACTATATCAATTGAACCTTTTTGCCTAGTCTGGGACGTAAAAAGAATGTTAACTACCTGCCATTTTACCTTGCAAATCGTAGTATCCTTACAAGGTGATATTTATATTATGGAACATTGGTGACAGGTTGCTAACCCATTATCCAATAGATTCGATTGACTCCTATTTCCTGAGGTGTCTCTTATGACATGCCAAGATGAATGGCAGTTTGTTAGCATTCTTTTTACATCTCAGACTAGCTCGGGACATACTCATGTTCAAGATAACTTAAAACTATTTTGATGTCGACATAGGAATGTCTGTTGTAATGTAAACCCAGAGACATTTACAAGCAAAATCAAAAAAAGAAATACACATACAGTTTAAGTCAGAGAGACCCATGTACACGGTACCATAAAGGAATTGACCCAGCATGTAGTGTAGTAGATAATTCACAGCACCGGTATTATGTTGATCCCCTGTACACACTCAAAACATTAAAAGTTCTTTATTTTTACAAGCTTCAACTATAGACTTACCAAAGTTTTGGTAACTATATTCTTAACTAGCGACCTGCTCCAGCTTCGCACTGGTATAAAATATGTAGCCTACTCCACTATTTAATGGATGTTATTATACATATAAACCTTCCTCTTGAATCACTCAATTTATTAAAAATAACCACATCAAAATCCGTTACGTAGTTTCAAAGATTTAAGCATACAAAGGGGCATAGGGACAAAGAAAGAGACTTTGTTTTATACTATCTAGTGATGATACACACTCAAATGATTAGAGATCCCGCCACATAAGGTGGCAGTTGGAGGCGTCGCCACAGTCGCGTAATTCAGTGTTACCAGTAAACACGCCAAAACTATCTCACTCACTGTGCCATACGGCTCGATACATTATAGGTTTCATTTGTAACGGTCTTTGGTTGCAGAGCTATAAACTCAAATAAAACAAATTAATATATCAAAGTCAAAATATGTTTATTAAACTATTTCAAACATGATTAATAATTAACGGGACTTATCCTTCTTATTATATATTACATATATTATGTGTTCCTTCACTCTGTCCGCAATAGACCGTTTAGTGTGTTCGACGTAGGATTTCCCACAGCTGCAATCAATCTTATACACACCCTTATATCTTATATCATGAGTATAAATCGCGAATCTCTTAAAACTATTATTTCAAACATGGCACTGAGCATTGTCTTTACATATTTTTTACCGAGGTTAGATCAGCGGAGACCCTAGCTTGGAGAAGAACTAACAAGAAACTCCGGAAATCAATTTATTATAATCACCCTTAACAAACATAAAAATTACAAAGAGTGGGCAAAAAACACAACGCTGGTAATACTAAATTTACCTTTCATACAAAATAACACGCCATGGCGGTAACGTCAAATTTAGTTCCAAGTTTGGCTACTGCCACCTTATGTGGCGGGATCTCTAGAGTACCCGCCACATAAGGTGGCAGTTGGAGGCGTCGCCACAGTAGACACGCCAAAACTAGCACTCACTGTGCCATACGGCTCGATACATTATATTGAGGTTTCATTTGTAACGATCTTTGGTTGCAGAGCTATAAACTCAAATAAAACAAATTAATATACCAAAGTCAAAAGTCAAAATATTTTTATTCAAAATAGGCCCTATCATAAGCTCTCTTTGAAAGTTATTTTATGATCTAAGTACAAATTAAAAAAACTATATATTGACAAAAGGAATATATATGAGTGAAGTGGAAGGGCGGTTACGTAGGGGCCGGCCTAATAAGACATATATGTAACAGTCAGATAGACGCTATATTGAAAAAAGGTGACGTTAGGAGTACCTATAACCGCCGAGAGTGTATTAGAGAATGTATGAATGTCAATGAAGCGAAAGTGGTCTGTCAGGATCGGGACAAATGGGGATCCGTGATCTCTGCCTACCCCTCTACAGGGAATCAGGCGTGATGTGTACGTATGTATGTAAAAAAACTATTTCAAACATGGCACTGAGCATTGTCTTTACATATTTTTACCGAGGTTAGTTCACCAACCATTTCGGCTGCTCAAGATGCCACGTCATGAAGACCACGACCGCTCTGATAAGAGCGTAACGATTGAGAAGAAGAAGTTCAGCGGAGACCCTTGGAGAAGAACTAACAAGAAACTCCAGAAATCAATTTATTATAATCACCCTTAACAAACATAAAAATTACAAAGAGTGGGCAAAACACACAACGCTGGTAATACTAAATTTACCTTTCATACAAAATAACACGCAATGGCGGAAACGTCAAATTTAGTTCCAAGTTTGGCTACTGCCACCTTATGTGGCGGGTACTCTAAGCTTCTAAATTCTTTACAATCATAGCCTATAACCTGTTAGGATACTATGTTTTCTCAACGTACTGTAGCTAGCTTTCGTTCCGTTCCAGACCCCTCCGTGCCGGCTGGTAGACGCAAGGAGATTGACGTGTTGATGAAGAGAGCTCGCCAAGCGTCGCCAGGCAGTTGGGATCGCAAGTTATTGGAAGTTGAGGAGAAAGATCCTAATAGGTAACTGTCTCTTATAAAAATGACTAAAATAAAGAAATATATATATACACATGATGTCTGGTTCCCTGTAGAGGAGTAGGCAGAGATCACGATCTGTCCCAATCCTGACAAACTACTCTCGCTTCATTCATACACACTCTGCTATTATAGCTACTTCTAACGTCATCCTTTTTCAATACGGAGTCTATTTAATTGTCATATGTTTTATTGGGATCACCCTATGCAACTGCCCTTCCAATTTACCCGCATATATTCCTTTTGTCAATCTACTGTCATAATCAAAAAAATTTGTACTGGCACTGGGCAAAAAATCCCTAGAGCTGGAGTTTCTTGTTGGTTCTTCTCCAAGCTAGGGCTTCCTAACCAACAATAGAGTCATATCTAGACGTTCAATGAATGTACTATTACTGTGTTTATATTGAATCTTTTGACTTGGACTTTAACATGTCCTAACTATTGAAGCCTTTTTCAATCTTAGTCTTCAATAAGTAATCATCTTTATTTCACTTCGTAGCTACGTTTTGTTCATAGTAGCATTAGTTATAACAGAGGCTATGTTGTGTATCATAACGTAATAAAATTTTGCTTATCATTATTTTGCACTATGTTTACCCTCTATAAAGAATTCCGATTTTTTTTCTCTCCCAAGTACAGAGTTAGGCCCAATTAAAATATGCATTGATTATTCTATAGGTGGCGCCACACAGGTTACAAGAAGTTGTATTTGGAAGGATCCAAGTCCCCGTCGAAGTCACGGTCTCGATCGCGCTCACCAATGGGGCGCAGGTAAGCACAATAAGATAATAAGATTAGGACATTATTACACCAATTGACCTAGCCCCTCGGTAAGTACATTTAAGACTTGTGTTAAGGCTACTAGTCAACGTATATCTAAGAAATGTATACATATTATATATAGATAAATACATATATATCATATACATATAATCAACGACCAGACTGAAAAGCAGTAGAAAAGCGTTGTTCTTAACACTGCCTCCACCGGGAATCGAACCCGGGACCTCACGATTAGCGTTCAGGTGTCTAACCGATCGCGCCACGGAGGTCGTCAAATACACAAAATATGTAACAGACCATATCCCGTGCTAGTCTGGGACGTAAAAAGAATGCTAAATAGCTGCCGTTCTTCCCAGCATTTCGTAAGAGGCTCTTATGAAACCAGGGGTAAATGGTCTATTGGGCGATGGGCTAGTATGTACAGGTAAGGCGAATGTACTTCTTCAATATGGCGTCTATCTGACTGTCATACGTTTTAATGGGCCGGCGCTTACGTAATCTTGTGTCTATCTACTATCATTCATCCGCATAACATGTCCGAATCATTAATTATAGATACAATATTTGTTTCCAACTGTAATCTACACACTATTGATTCTTTCATTCAATGTCTCTCATACACCTCCTCATACATATTCGGCAGTTATTGGTACTTGGTACCCTTTTCAAACATGTCGTCTAGCTGACTGTCATATGTCTTACTGCCTAATTTTTACAATATTTATCTGTTAGTTTTGTAAAAGAACGAAAAAGGTAATAAATAGTGCTTGTAAATGGTGACATGGCTTACCATCTGTCACATTGAGCACTGACTATCTGGTCAACACGTGGGTTCGAGGTGTCCATAGAATTACTTAAATACACATCATGCGCGTTTCCCTGTAGAGGAGTAGGCAAAGTTTCGGAGATTGACACTTGAATCTCTATCACCCTATAGCTACAGAATTACTACCTTCGCAATTGCGGAGATGGAAACCTGAACCTCTGGCTACCCCACAAAGGTTAATGGTCGTGAACGCGTTTGTCATTTGTTCAAATGAAACGAAACGAAATGCTTTTTTATTCAACATGAGGATTATAAAAATCACTTACTGAAATAAAATAAAAAAACTATTGGCATTTCGTAAAGCAAAATCCTGCAGAGAAGAAATGCCAAGAAACTCTGCAGACATATTTCAATACAATACAACTTAATTAAATAATCCATGAGAATGACACTACAGCCTAACCAGCAACCAACGAATATTATGAGCAACATATTAAAGGGGTCCCAATAAGAACATGCATCGTGAGGCTGCAATCACACCAAGATGAAACGTCACAAAAAACGAAAAACTAATTAACCTAACAAAAAAACGTGACATTGTCCTTACGATTTCTTGATATGACAGTATCGATGTTTAACTCTTTTGTATGTAACAGATCGCCGCTACACCGTCGCTCGCGGTCCCCCCTGGGCGCGGGGAAGTCGCCGAAACACTCCCGCTCGAGGTCCATCAGACGGAGCCCCCGCCGCTCGCCTCGCCGGAGCCCTATACGGTAAGTGGGGGTCAATGTAAATAGGGGCAAAAGTGTACTAATGGTTTATGAAAAACAAAAGTGAAAACTTCAGTAATAATGTGAATTTTGTGTGAAGTAATGTTGTGATTTTTAAGCGAAATTTGACGCTTTTGCTGTCATCGATGGTGAATTTTGACACTTGCTATTTCACGAACATCTTTAGATTATTACTAAATTGAACTACGATTGTGACACACATAGTAAATATAGTATACAGATACATAATAATACATACATAGTAAACATTAGTAGACTTGAGCCCCAGCTGAGTTAGAAACTTTTTGCTGTGATAGTATCACGCACAAGCTGTAATTCCTTTTATTGAGTACGGTTTGTAAAGCATGTGTTGATTATATTTTTTACTAAAAACAAGGTCTCGTGTTCTAAAAAGTTTACAATTCAATTACAAGTTTTTTTATATCTTTTTATGACGTCATTTCGCAACATTGACAGTCATTCATCATGTTATTTCAACATTTCTCAATTCCAGGCGTCGGTCCCCGTCCCTACGCAGTCCGATACGTCGTCGTTCAATCTCGCGTAGCCCGCTTCGTCGGCGGTCTCCCTCACGCAGTCCCATACGACGCAGACGGTCTCCCTCCAGGAGCCCGATCCCGAGGAGACCGCGGTCTCCGCCTAGGCGCCGTGACAGCCCGCCCCGACGCATGTTGCCAAGACCGCGAAGCAGACCGCCCTCGCCCGCCGAACCGCCGGATGGGGACGTAAGTTTTCATCACTACATAGTATAAAACAAAGTCGCTTTCTCTGTCCCTACGTCCCTTTGTATGCTTAAATCTTTGAAACTACGCAACGGATTTTGATGCGGTTTTTTTAATAGATAGAGTGATGCAAGAGGAAGGTTTATATGAATAACATCCATTGAATAATGGAGTAGGCTATATATTTTATACCCGTGCGAAGCCGGAGCGGGTCACTAGTACATACATATAGTGACAATCGCAGAACACTTACGCAAATGACTTTTTACAAAAAAGATAAACGCGTTCACGACCATTAACCCTTGCGGGGGAGTCGGAGGTTCAGGTGTCCATCTCCGCAATTGCGAAGGTAGTAATTCTATGATGGTAACGTGTTGACCAGATGGTCAGTAGTCAATGTGACAGGTGGTAAGCCATGTCGCTATTTACAAGCACTACCCCGCAAGGGTTAATGGTCGTGAACGCGTTTGTCTTTCGCCAATATATGCCCAATGATGAAACCTCATATATCGAGGGGGACTGCCTCCAACTACTCAAGTTTATCTCCGACCGCCTGACAGGTTGTCAATGCATCGCATTTGTGGATTCGAGCTTGAAAAGTGGAGTGCAGGGTTGCCCTATGAGTACGGATTATGAGATCTGAGGGCTTGGACAGTACATGTAGGTTTCACTGTGTCCTACAGGAAAAGAGGAAGCTTCCTACCTGGGCAGCTGTTCGTCCAGGCTAATGGCCTGACTTGGAAATTTCTATATATCTTGTTTCCGATAAATATTTCACTTGCGCGTTCTAGGAAATTTATTTGTGTAATTAATTATTATTTTATTCTTGGCGGCGTCATCTTTGGTAATTATGTTTAACTAATTGCGTCTTAAGGTTTCTCTCTGCGTGTGGCGCTCTGGAGGTCGCCATAGTACACATATATTCACGCCAGGTTCCCTAAGGTGTAGGCAGAGATCTTGGGTCAACGTTTGTGTTGTGATAAAATGATTTCGTGTCATTTACACTCGTATGTCTCCTCATACATAGATACATATACATTCACGTCGTGATATTCCTTTCGGGGTGAACAGAAAGGAGATTTAGTATGTCCTAGGTCACTTATTAGCATGAATATTGGGGTTGTGATGTCATATGGAACATTGTTGCAGGTTGCTAACCCCAGTTGATCCCATTTACCCTTAGTTGCCTACATGCCAAGACGGCAGCTCGTTAGCATTCTTTTTACGTCTCATACGTCAAACTAGCACGGACATACACACTTCTCATATTCGTACACAATCCTCATATCTTCTTGTATACATACATACATCCATACGCTTCACGACTTGTGTATACACACTCCTTTTTTATTATGGTGGAGTCCCCATCTCCGAAATTTCGAAGGCATGTTGGTATGGGTCATTCGAAGCCCGCGTATCACTAGATAGACAGCACCCAACGTGATAGGTAGTGAACCGTATCGCCGTATATAGGCACTGACTATCACCCATCCTTAGGGATAGGCAGGTTTCCTCACGGTGTTTTCCCTCACCGTTAGCGACTGTAAATTATGTACGTAAATGAAAAACACTTAAATTTCATTCATTGGTACATGCCAGTGTGTATGTTAGTAATAATACGTTTCTCTTTCAGTCCTCAGATTCTGGTTCGTCGACCGGTAGTTGCTCGGATGAATCCTGTTCTGTGTGCTCTGCTAAGAACAAGAAGACGGGAAAAGCGAGGTATGGTTAAGCTTTATACATATATATATGTTTCACGACTTGTGTATACACCCTCCCATTTTATTATGGTGTGGTAGTGTGAAGCTTGAGTGCCCATGTGAAATTTCATACCTAGAGCCACTCAAAGCCCGCGTTTCACTAGATAGACAGCACCCAACGTGATAGATCGCTGTATACAGCCACTGGCTATTACATATCCCGAGGTATAGGCGGGTTTCCTCACGATGTGAAATAACAAAATGTAAAATCACATTTTTAAATTTCCTTCATGGGTACACGCCAGAGCCGGGATTCGAACCTAGGACTTCTAATAAGTCGGAGGCCTTACCTCGCTATAACCGCTCCTGAGTATTAGAGTATGTACCTTTATGTATGTATGTATGTACTTATATGAGTATACTAGCGACCCGCTCCGGCTTCGCACGGGTATAAAATATATAGCCCACTCCACTATTTAATGGATGCTATTACACATATAAACCTTCCTCTTGAATCACTCTATCTATTAAAAAAACCGCATCAAAATCCATTGCATAATTTCAAAGATTTAAGCATACAAAGGAACATAGGGACAGAGAAAGCGACTTTGTTTTATACTATGTAGTGATTACAATATTTTAGATATTGACTATTGACTTAACTAGCAACACAAGTTATCTCACGATGTGTTCTATCGTCTAAGTAGCAAAGTACAGTATAGATGGTAGGGATTTTTATATCAATATTTTACGTGATGATTACCATTCGCATTAGGCATTTCCCTGTGTTATTATTATTGTTCCCTTTACTACCTATAGCCCAGGATTACCTTTTATAGGCAACAGTGCACATCATAGAGATTTTAATAGGTTATCATGTTTTGTATTTTTCGTATGCTTAGTTACAATTACTATAAACCTATTGGATACTTGTTTTTTGGTTAATAAAGATTATTTTTAGTATTATGTATTAGCAATGTGATCTTGTTATAAAGAAAGTAAGTAAATGTATATCCCAATTAACAGATCTCGTTCCCCCTCTCCCCGCCTCAAGCGTGCTCCGCCCCCGCCGAAGCCACGCCCCCCGCCAGGCGCGGTGGTGCCCACAAGAGAGCTGCTGAGAGCCCGTGAAAACAGCAAGCGCAGCAGAGAAGACAAGGTACGTGGTTCCGTGCCCGGCAAGACACATTTGGTGCGTCACTAACACTTGTTTACTTATAGTGTGGTGGTTTTAGTGTAGAATGAATATGTTATATATCGATCATGTGGGTTCGAGGTGGACTTAGAATTACTATCTTCGCGATTGCGGAGATGGATACTTGAATCTCTGATAATAAATGCATAATATAATATATAATGATGGTGGAAAATATATCTAAATTATGTGCCATTTTACAATTTTACAGGTGATTAAAGTCTGAAATAATCGAAATACTAACAATCCTTCATTTTAACTTAATATGCTGATATTAAGTAATGTAATTTATAGTAATACATACACATCATGCCTGATTCCCTGTAGAGGGGTAAGCAGAGATCACGGATCCCCATTTGTCCCGACCCTGACAGATCACTTTCGCTTCATTGACACTCATAAATCTTCTCATACACACTCGGAGTATTTATAGTAATAATGTATTATATTAATAGTAAGAGTAAATGGCTACCATTATTTCATGTCAATGTCATTACATCTCCATTAGTTATTATAGATGATTGAGGAGATATAAATTGCTCACAATCTGTATGTTATAAATTGAAACACATATTTTTCTGTCAGTTACGATAATCCTATTGTGTTTAAATGTGTGCTTTCCCACTACCTGTATATGACATCCATTCATATACCATTAAGTAAAATAAAATGACACTGTTTACAACCTGTCACATTAGGATGTAACATGTGGGTTCGAAATAGCCATAGAATCACTAATTCCGCTATTGTGTAGACACACGAAACTACCTACCTCGCAAGGGATAAAATTTGTTTACTTACAATTACATTCACGTCGTTTGTGCCCTTTGGGGTGGGCAGAACCTTGAAGACATGAAAATATCTAGGTCACTCATTAGCATGAATATTGGGATTGTGATGTTAAATGGAACATTGGTGACAGGCAATGATAGGCTATCGCTCAATAGATTTTGCTTTACTCATCTCTTATGACATGCCGAAACTGCAGCTAGTTAGCATTCTTTTTATGTCCCAGATTAAAGTCAAAGTCAAATGTTTTAATTTAATGTAAGTACAAGTATAGTACATTCTTTTAAAGTGAAAGCAAAAATAGCATGGACAAAAAAACAAAAGCGTTACCAATTAACCTTGTGGGGTGGTCAGAATGGCCACCTCTAACCCAATGTGACAGGTGATAAGCCATGTCGCCGTTTACAAGCACTTACTACCTGTACGGGGAAGAAGTAGGTTTCCTCACGATGTTTTCCCTCACCGTAGTATTCGATGCATTTCATAAATGTATTTTTATTACAAAATGTACGTGTTTGTCTATATAATTAAACTAACGTTTCCCCCACAATTCCAGGTGCTAGAATGGCAGCGTTCCCAGCTAGCGACAGGTACTTCTACCGCACCAGCTCCACCCATCCCCCCCAACCGCATCAAAAGGGAGGGGGAGCGTAGGCCCAGGGAAAAGGCTGATAGGCCGCGGGAAAGGGCTATTTCACCTGGGACTATTAAGGCTGCGCTTGCTCATAACGCCTCAGATGAGGAGAGTGATGGAAGCTCGGAGGTGCATCCGGCTAGGTATGTGGACTATTTGACCTTTTTTTTATGTCGGTAAGAACGGCAGCTAGTTTGCATTCTCGTTACAGCCGAGACTAGCACGGGCTAACATATATATGTATGTTAACTAGCGACCCGCTCTGGCTTCGCACGGGAATAAAATATATAGCCTACTCCACTATTTAATGGATGTTGTTATACATATAAAGCTTCCTCTTGAATCACTCTATCTATTAAAAAATCCGCATCAAAATCCGTTACGTAGTTTGAAAGATGTAAGCATACAAAGGGACATAGGGACAGAGAAAGCGACTTTGTTTTATACTATGTAGTGATATCCTACTTTCAAACACAGGTTGACCCTATCAGAAAGGTTCGGTAAAATGGCGCAGTGGTCGGCGGCGAGGTCCGCGCGGTTAGAGAACATGCGAATCACGAGACGCGAGGCGGGGCCTAAAGGCTTACACGTACGGATTGAACCCCAAGGCGAGGGAGCTACTCCGGACGCTCAAAGGATGGACGATGGGTGAGTAATATTAGGATAATAATATGTGGACATTATTACACCAATAGAACTAGCCCCTTGGTAAGTTCATTTAAGACTTGTGTTAAGTGTACTATAGTGTATTCGCGTTAAGAAAATAGTGACGTCATCATTACCCAAACGATTTGACCAATGAGACGTGACAACGAATGTCTGCGATTGGTCAATGTGACTTGTTTTCTCATTTACTCACGTCCCATTGGCCAGTTTAACCTCTGATTATCATGACGTCACTATTTACTTAACGCGAATAGCCTATAGTCAACGTATATTTAAGAAATGTATACATATTGTATGTAGGTAAATACATATATAGCATATATAATCAGCGACCAGACTGGAAAGCAGAAAAGCGTAGTTCTTAACTCTGCCTCCACCGGGAATCGAACCCGGGGCCTCACTATTAGCGTTCCGGCGGCTAACCGATCGCGCTACGGAGGTCGTCAAAGATACATTACATACAATATAGAGATTACGGATCCCAATCTGTCCCGATCTTGACAAACCACTTTCGCTTCATTGACACTGACACCTAATACACACTCGTCAGTTATATGTATTTCATTATTGCGTCTATCTGACTGTCATACGACCTATTGGGCCGACCCACATACATACATACACATTGATTGATTACCTGTAAAGGGGTAGGCAGAATTCACGGATCCCCATTTGTCCCGATCCTGACAGACTTCTTTCGCTTTATTGACACTCATACATCTTCTCATACACACTCGGTGGTTATAGATACTTCTAACGTCATCCTTTTTCAATATAGCGTCTATCTTACTGTAAAGTCTTATTGGGCCGCTCGACATAAGTAGTGTCCTACAATATTACTAATTCTCTTCTCCCCTTTACAGTGAATTGGACACAGCACCAGTGGGTTGCTACCCTGAGGAGTTGCTGGCGGTGGCTCCAAGCGGTCTCCCGTCATGGGATGATGTGACAGTACGCTATGACTATTACAAGAAGCGAGGGTATTTGAGAGGTATGTATGTTGTATGTGTATTGAGCTAGGGTCAGGAAATAAAGAGGCAGGTTCCCGGTGCAGACAAACCGGCGCGGGTCGGTACCACGAACCAAATATAAAGAGGACCCGGCGTAAAGAGCGGTCCCCGTTACGCGGTGCGGAGTCCAAATGGCGTGTTTTTATTGGTGCGGAGTCTAAAACTTTGTAGTAGAAAAAAGATACTTGTTTTAATTGGCCGATGCCGTGTTTTAATTGGTTGTAATAACTCCCCTCCATCCCGCGTACCTCGTTTCACCCCGCGTATGCCACGCTAGTTTCCATACAAATATTGCGTAAGGCCCACTCCTCTTAATTATTACTCCATGGTCGGTACCGATACGCTCAGGTAGAGAATTCAGTGTAATCGTATGCGGTCACATATATAAACAGGTTGTTTCTATATGTAGCGCAACATGTATCGATTCGTACAGTTCAGTGCCGATAAGTCCGTACCGGAAAACCTGCCTCTCTAGGTTTTCGTAATCATGCGAGTTTTTTTTATAATTATAGACACTGTTACACATTTGAACTAGCCCCTTGGTGAGTTCAATTAAGACTTGTGTTAAGGGTACTAGTACTGAGAAAAATCTCTTGCTTCACTCACACCCATTAACGTTCTCATACATGCTCTTCTGTTCTTGCGTGAGCCCGCTGGAGGAATCAGTACATCCAGTTACAATTTTAGTGTAATAGTGTCCAACAACAACAATATACGCTTTACGATTTGTGTATGCGCACTACCTTTTTATTGTGCCGGGGTCGTCAGAAGCATAAGTGTCAATCATGGGAATTTCAAAGGCATGTGAAGTATGGGCCACTCAAAACCCGTATGTCACTAGATAGACAGCATCCAACTGACAGGTAGTGAAACGTATCGCCGTACAGGCACTCTATTACCTATTCAAAAGATAGGCAGCTTGTTTTCCCTCGTCGTTAGCGACTGTATAGTCCTACTAATATTATCAATTTCCGTTCCAGGCCTGACCCTAGGCGACTACGTGAAGTGGGAGGAGTGGTGGTACAAGTACCAGGAGTGGCTGAAACGAGAGCGCGCCTACGAGCGATGGGCTGACGGCGACATGCCGGTGAGTTACATCATCAGCTTGTGGTAGTCCACTGCTGGACGTAGACCTTTATTATGTAACTAGCGACCACCTCCGGCTTCGCACTTCTGGCTATTTAATGGATGGTACATATAAACCTTCCTCTTGAATCACTTTATCTATTAAAAAAACCGCATCAAAATCCGTTGCGTAGTTTCAAAGTTTTAAGCATACAAAGGGACATAGGGACAGATAAAGCGACTTTGTTTTATACTATGTAGTGATTCATCATTGTGGTTATGTAAGAGAAAGTATAAACACTGATGCCATGGCGTTTGCACTTCTTGATATTCCGTTACCATGGTTACGCCAACGCTGCTGCAATTGAAAAAAATTACATACGTCGAAGCTCCAATATCTCCTTTCCCACGTTCTTCCGTTTTAAATATTGTCTTTATTATCAAAATCAATTTATTCGTGAAACATGTGTACAAAAGATCTTAATCTAAGTTAAAGTGTCTCAACATGGTCTGCAGTCATGCTTCGGCGTACAAATTAATTAGAAAGTCAAAGTCATTTGTTTTTATTCAATATAAGTACAAGTACAGTACATTCATTGAAAGTCAAAACATTTGCCAGACTCTAGTTGTCTCTTGGCATTGAAATTCTACCGTTGGTTCGGAAGCCCTGGCTCGGAGAAAAACCAACAAGAAACTCCGGCTTTCAGGATTTTTTGCCCAGTGCCAGTCATATACAGTATAAAAATGTCAAAATTAAAATAGTTTAAATTACATTGCCATTATAAATCCTCAATATAATAATTACCTGTGCAGGTGCGTCGCGAGCGGCGTCGCCGCGGGGGCCGCCACCGTCGGCGCAGCTGAGGGCGCCCTGCCCCCGCGGCCGTCCTCTCCGTGGACCTGGCCGCGGGGGCGCCCCGCCTCTAAGGCGCGGCACCGCCCCCACACCGCCACGCGGCCGCTGCACGGTGAGTGGAAGTGTAACCTACACGATCTTTTAATAAGTAACTAAGAAGGCGTAGGTCAGTTGTTTGGGGCTTGAAATTCGACGTAGCTCAATTGTTTGAGGATTGACTCTGTTGCAGTGGGTACAGGATTCTAATACCTATAATATTATGTAGTGAAAATTTATATACATAGTGATATAAATATAAAGTATAGAAATATAAAGTGTAGTGAATGTATATGTACATTTACATATTAAAAATACATTTGCTAGATGTAGCTCTGTTGTTTGGGGCTTGACTCTGTATCTATATCAGTGGGAGCAGGGTCCAAATGCCGCTTGAGCGTGTACTAACGGAAATAAAGTTATATGCACATTTACGTATTAAAAATACGTTTGCTAAATGCATCGAATGCTACGATGAGGAAGACATTGTTACACTGCGTACTGACTATGTGGTACAAGGTAGCCATAGAATTACTACCTTTGCAATGCAGAGGTCAACACCTGAACTTCTGACTACCCCGCAAGGGTTAATGTCGCGAACGGTTTTTTCTTGTTCATTCTCACTCCAATACTAGTGTGTGTCAATTTTCACTTTTGCTATTCTTCGTGCAATTTCGGACTATTAGCAGTAGTGGACCAGTTATCAATGTTCCATATGACATCACAACCCCAATATTCGTGCTAAACAGTGACCTGGGAGATATGTCTCCAGGGTTCTGTCCACCCCGAAAGGGATTAAAGGACGATGAATCTATATGAATGTATCTATAAGGTGACATATTTATTTTTTATTTGCAGATAATAATATCGTGTGGCACCTGCTAAACGCCGCTGAATTGGTTGTGTGAACAAAACTGAAATTATTAGAATAATCGACTTAGAGTAGACGTAACGTAAGGCTATTAACATTAGTTTTACTATAGGACTAAATTGTATGATTAATTATGAGGAAGTTTATTCAGTAGAGAACAAGAGATGATTTATAACTAATGGGACTTATCGCGTAAGTTTTTATATAATAAAATTACCTTTATTAACCCGACGTTAAAAAAATAAACGAAATGTCGGGTTAATAAAGGTAATTATATTATATACAAACTTACGCGATAAGTCCCGTTAGTTATTAATCATGAGTATAAATCGTTAATCTGAAAACAAGAGATGTTTTAGAAGTCATTTTCAAAAGACGTGTTTGTTATAAGAAATGAATAATGAAACATGAATGTTCCAATGACTTATGGTAGCGAAGTTGGGTATGACAAAAGAAGCATGAAAGTAGAATCAATGCCGTCGATATGCAGTCACTGAGAAGCGTGTTAGGAATGACATTGAACTTTCATAGATATATGAAGTTTAATAAACATGGTCATTTTGATGAAGATGGCTTTTGAAATGTCTAAAATTGGTTATAGAATTAATAGACGAGTTTTATCTATGATAATTGCGTAATGTTAATACATTTTGATATGTACTGATATCTCTGATCTGAAATATGTTATATATGAGTAAGTGATACTTAAAAAAAATGTTTATATGTGTTAATAATACATGCATTGTTTCATAATACATGAGATAAATTGAATTTGTTTGAACATGAAGCATGTAAGTTTACATATACTTACGTATTTCTAGTTGTTTTTAAATAATTTGGATGGCGATTTGGACTAATTTTTTTACTTTATGAGACCGGGTCGTATTATGATCGAATTAATAAATATATAGATAACTTTATATCAGTCTTCCCGTGACCACGGCCTATGCAACTGGGTCGAAATGTCGGGTGATATAAAGGTATCTATATCTTTATTTCATTTTGACGACCTCCGTGGCGTGATCGGTTAAACACTTGAACACTACTCGTGAGGTCCAGGGTTTGATTCCCGGTGGACGCCGAGTTAAAAACTACGCTTTTCTCCTGCTTTCCAGTCTGGTCGTTGATTATATAGCTATTATAGTATTTATCTATATTTAATGAGTATATATTTCTTAAATATACGTTGACTAGTCCCCTACGCAAATCTTAAATGAACTTACCAAGGGGCTAGTTCAATTTGTGTAGTAGTGTCTCAATTATTATTTTATCCTGATACGACCCGGTTTCATATAATAAAAAATCACGTATAATATCTCTTAAAGAACTTAATAAAGTCACTTTAAATTATTACAACTAATGATAAATTACATACATATTAGTAAGACAGTCGCCTTTAGGTTACTATTAGAGATTTGATGTTGAAATGAATATATAAATAATGAAAGCAATATTCAAAGACACCAAAATGTTTACAATTATCTTACAAACTAGCGGGTATATAGATAAATAACAATAGTGCCTGTATGAAAAGGATAATGGGTGTGAGTGAAGCAAGAGATTTGCCACCCGTTCCAGGTGGCAATCGATACTGCCAATTCAACTGCAATAGTTTCTCAACTCAGCTACATATATTCGTTAACGATTGTTTATTTTATTTCATACTAGTGACCCGCTCCGGCTTGGCACGGGTATAAAATATATAGCCTACTCCACTATTTTATGGATGTTATTATACATATAAACCTTTCTCTTGAATCACTCGTATCTATTAAAAAAAAACCGCATCAAAATCCGTTGCGTAGTTTCAAAGATTTAAGCATACAAAGAGAAATGGGGACAAAGAAAGCGACTTTGTTTTATACTACGAGTATGTAGTGATTATATGTAAAGAATAGAAATTCGTTAACGATGCGGTGTAGTGACGAAAATAGAGAAAGCTAAGTTAAGGTAGTTTGGGCACATGAAGCGGATGGAAGAAAGGAGGGTTACAAAAGGAATTTATAGAGACAAACGGGGCCCTTACTCCACTAATTAACTTTGACATCCACACAACAACGTCGCTACTGCGTTACTTCTGCGTCTCGGCTGTAAAAGTGGCACTCTGCTAATATTTTGACAGCCACAGTTGAACCTCAATAGCGAGTCCGTGGTGCTTCAGTGGCACTTCAGTGGCAACTCAAGTATTGAAATGTCAAAAGTGGAGTACCAAATATAAGGCTACTGAACTGACATTGACTGACGTTTGGTTAGTGGAGTAGCTTTTTTGTACTTCAGATGTAGTTCGATAGCGCCTCACTGGCCAAAATTTGTTAGTGGAGCGCCAAAAATGTCAAATTACGGCCACTGAAGTATTACTGTATCACTACTGATGTAATATTGTGGCTAAAATGAATAAGTGGAGTAAGGGCCCGGGAAGGTAGAGTTGGACGGGGTAGACCGCGTAGAACTTATACAGATCAAATGTCATTTTAATGTATGTTTGTCTTTCTTTGGAGCATACAATTTAAATGTCTTTGTACTTTTTCACAAATTCTACGGTGAGGGAAAACATTGTGAGGAAACCTGTCTATTACCTACTTTGGAATGGACAATAGTTGTCTCTGAACATTATCTTTAAGTGTATAATTATTATGTAATTTATTAATGAATGTTTTATTTGTCTTTATTGTATACAATATTTAAATCATTAAATACATTATCTAAACTATGTTCTCTTTTATTTGATTTCCTTTTAAATACAATATTTAGTAATTTATACTATGCTAGCTGGGACGTAAAAAGAATGTTAACTAGCTACCGTTCTCTGCATGTCGTAGGAGGTGACTAAGGGGCTAGGTGTAAATATAATCTATTGGGAAATGGCCTAGCAACCTGTCACCTATTTTCCATTATGACATGAGAAAACCAATATTCATGCTAAAAAGTGACCTAGGTGATGTTATATCAACGAGGTTCTGTCCACCACGAAATGATTATAGGGCGTGAATGTTCATGTGTAGTAAAGTATAAGCACAAAGCAACTCATATAAAGGAACTGCCAGTTTGTTAAGTAATTTAGACGATGGGATAGTACCCTATCACAAATATACGTTGTCCCCAATCTTAAGCTGTATCTTGTATTAGCAAAAGCTGGTAGTCACTTGAGCATATCTCTCTTAGTAGCTAGTTGGATTCGGTCACAACGGGCCAGGGGCCTTAGGCCACTAATGCTTTTTGTAAAATATCAGTTCAATATCAGATCAGGAATAGTGTGAAGTTGGCTGTAGATTAGTGAAATTGACAAATTTGACACTTGCTGATATTAATGGTGAAATTTGACACTTACAACTTCACACTATTACTGATCAGATATTTTGCAAAACGCATAATGGGACTTAAGCCCGTTTTTAAATGGTAAATAAATAATATTTATAAAAGTAGGTATATTAAATCTCTTTATTATTAATATTTTTTGTAGCGGCTGGCGGCGTTGGTGTAATCATGGCGACTGAATAGCAAGTGCAAACGCCGTGGCATCAGTGTTTTTACTTAAGCCGACATAACCCTATTTGTGAATGGTTATAAAAGAAACAATTTTTTTTTGGTATGTATGTATTCTAGCTATACATTAAGGCCACACCACGCTTTCAATCCAGGGAGTGTAGGCAGCGACGCGCGTGTATATAGCGGGCTGTCCAGCTAATCCGCAAATCTTACCAAACGATGTTATACCAACTATAGAGTACATACAATTCAACTTTTGATTCCTAGCTTGAACCGGACCTCCACTGTCACCCTGTTATGGGAAAAAGGGATTGATATATTAAAATTTAACGTAGCTTAGTTGTTTGGGGCTTGACTCTGTATCAGTGGGTACAGGGTCCAAATCCCGCTTGAGCATGTACCAATGGAAATGAAGTCGTAATAAAAATACATTTACGAAATGCAACGAATGTTACGGTGAGGGAAAAAATAGTGAGGAAACCTACCTGTTCCCTGAACAGGTAATAGTTAGTGCTTGTAAATGGCAACATGGCTTACCACTTGTCACATTGAGTACTGACTTGGTCAACACGTGGGTTCGAGGTGGCCATAAAATTACTACCTTCGCAATTGCGGAGATGGACACCTGAAATACTGACTACCCCGCAAGGGTTAATAGTCGTGAACGCGTTTGTATTTAGTTTTGTATATAATACACATTCACGAATCCCGACTCTGGCATGTACCAATGAATGAAATTTAATAATGTGTTTTTCATGTACGTACGTAATTTACAGTCGCTAACAGTAAGGGAAAACATCGTGAGGAAACCGACTTATCTCTTGGGATAGGTAATAGTCAGTGCCTGTACGGCGATACGGTTCACTACCTATCACATTGGGTGCTGTCTTTAGTGAAACGCGGGCTTTGAGTGACCCATACCTAACATATCTTCGGAATTTCGGATATGGGCTCTTAAGTCCGTATAGGATGTAAAAAGAATGCTAACTAGCTGCCGTTATTCCCGGCATGTCGTAAAAGGCCACTAAGGGACTAGGGGTAAATGGAATCTATTAGGCGATTGGCTATCTGTAACCATTGTTCCCACCACATCACCCCAATATTCATGCTAAAAAGTGATCTAGGAGATATTATATCTATGGTTCTGGGCCCTTACTCCACTAATTCATTTTAGCCACAATATTACTTCAGTATCGATACTGTAATACTTCAGTGGCCGTAATTTGACACTTTTGGCACTCCACTAACAAATCGAACTACATCTGAAGTACTTTTGTACATCTGAAGTACTTTTGCGTCTGAAGTACAAAAAAGCTACTCCACTAACCAAACGTCAGTAAATGTCAGTTCAATAGCCTTATATTTGGTACTCCACTATTGACATTTCTATACTTGAGTTGCCACTGAAGCACCACTGAAGCGCCACTGACTCGCTATTGAGGCACAACTGTGGCAGATCAAAATATTAGCAGAGTGCCACTTTTACAGCCGAGACGCAGAACTAATGCAGTAGCGACGCAGTTGTGTGACTGTCAAAGTTGATTAGCGGAGTAAGGGCCTCCTACCCGAAAGGGATATATACTTACTTGGCAGGTATCTTTGTTTCCTTTGTGGTCGCCATAGCAGATCTGCGTTTGGGGACTATATCCTTTGGGCATGTGTCGGTCGGAACCAGGTTTATAAGTCTGTAGGCAGTCGTTGTCTCCGAACTTGTTCAGGGTTACCTGCGAACAAAATTATTGATTATAGTTTTAAGAGATTCGCGATTTATACTCATGATTAATAACTAACGGGACTTATCGCGTATCACTACATAGTATATATAAAACAAAGTCGCTTTCTCTGTCCATATGTCCCTTTGTATGCTTAAATCTTTGAAACTACGCAACAGATTTTTATGCGGTTTTTTTTAACAGATAAAGTGATTCAAGAGGAAGGTTTATATGTATAATAACATCCATTAAATAGTGGACTAGGCTATATATTTTATACCCGTGCAAAGCCGGAGCGAGTCACTAGTGTTTTTATATAATAAAGTTACCTCAAGTGAGTCTGCCCGTGACCATGGCTACTGCAACGTAGCCGAAACGTCGGATTAATAAAGGTAACTTTATTATATAAAACATACGCGATAAGTTCCGTTAGTTATTAATCGAAATTATTGATGTTATTTATTTATCTATACATTAAATATGACATCCTTACAGGCGCCTTAGTCCACTAATGCTTTTTGCAAAATATCTATTCAGTAGTGGATTAGCAAAAGTGACAAATCACGCCGGTTCTAAAGCGAAATCTGACACATTTGTCGATTTAATTATTTTTTTTTTAATTTTGGTCATCCGCTACCAACTTCACATTATTACTGATCTGATATTGAACTGCGTTTGTCTAAAACGCATTAGTAGACTCGGGCCCGAGGTAACCACCATACAATGTCAAATAATTACGTATTCTAGAAACTGTACATTAACTATAACCGCCGAGTGTATATGAGAAGATGTCAATGAAGCGAAAGTGGTCTGTCAGGATCGGGACAAATAGGGATCTGTGATTTCTGCCTACCCCTCTACAGGGAATCAGGTGTGATGTGTATGTATGTAATTTTGTAATCACACTTTAACTGAAGTGATGTTGGACTGTTATTTTGCAAATGAAAATTTGAACTTGGGTCTCTGAAATAATTTTGTTTAGTTTGTTTATAAGCTGACAATACTAAAAGTGTTGAACTAGATACCTTTTGCAAGTTCTCCGAGGTGCTACCCCTGTGTGTGGTCAGTCCCCAACCAGTGGCGACCACTTTGTCGTACAGCACACCTGTGCCCACGTCCAAACAGATTGGCACCGTGAAGGCGTTTAGAGGTATACTGGGAACAAGAATATTTAGACTATTATACCAATTGATTTGAGAATTGATTGAATGAATTATGACGACCTCCGTGGCGCGATCGGTTAGACACTTGAACGCTAATTCGTGAAGTCCCGGGTTCGATTCCCGGTGGAGGCAGAGTTGAGAACTACACTTTTCTACTGCTTTCCAGTCTGGTCGTTGATTATATATGCTATAAATGTATTTATCTATACATAATATGTATACATTTCTTAAAATATACGTTGACTAGTACCCTTAACACAAGTCTTAAATGTACTTACCAAGGGGCTAGTTCAATTGGTGTAATAATGTCCAAATATTATTATTATTATAATTGAACTAGCCCCTTGGTAAGTTTGAGACTTGTGTTAAAGGTGCTAGTCGACGTATAATTTAAGGAATGTATAATTATTATATATAGATACATACACATATAGCATATATAATTAACGACCAGACTGGAAAGTAGATGAAAGCGTAGTCTCTGCCTCCACCGGGAAACGAACCCGGGTCCTCACGATTATTGTTCAAATAGCTAACCGATCGCGTATACTTATATTTTAAATATATTTATGAAATATATAATGTACGTAGTGTAGGACGCTCCCATGCTAGATGGACCGATGACCTGAAAAAGGTCGCTGGTAGTTGGCTGAGGGCCACGAGTGATCGTGTTTTGTGGCGTACCCTTGGGGAGGCCTACGTCCAGCAGTGGACTGACATAGGCTGATTGATTGATTGATGAAATATATACATAACACGCTTTACGACTTGTGTATACACACTCCCTTTTTTATTCTGATAGTCAGCTCGAGTGCCCATCTCCAACATTTCGAAGGCATGTTGACGACCTCCGTGGCGTGATTGGTTAAGCATCTGAACGCTAATTGTGAGGTCCCGGGTTCGATTCCCGGTGGAGGCAGAGTTAAGAACTACGCTTTTCTTCTGCTTTCCAGTCTGGTTGTTGATTATATGTAGATGCCATTTATCTATATATAATATGTATATATTTCTTAAATATACGTTGGCTAGTTCCCTTAACACAAGTTTTAAATGAACTAAGGGCTAGTTCAATTATTGTAATAGTGTCCTAAATATTATTATTATTATTATGTTGGGTATGGGCCACTCGAAGCACCCAACGTGATAGGTAGTACACCTTATCGCCGTATAGAGGCACTGGCTAACATATTTATTACCTATCCCAACGGAAAGGCTGATTTGCTTGCGATACTTTTAATAATAATAATAAACCTTTATTCACAAAAGCACACAATTGACACAAATAAATGACAAGAACATTTAACAAAAAAAACTTAAAACTAACCTATCTTAAATTGTCAAATATGTGCCTGTGCGAAATGGACCCATCTCAGTGTATGGTTGAAGTGTGAAACGACTTTTCTTTTTTTTGTAAAACAGATACATAAAATAACTACGACCCCAACGGGATAGGCAGATACTATAAATAGCCACTAGGGTAACAAATCTCTCTTGCTTCACTCACACCCATTAACCTTCTCATACATGCTCTTCTGTTCCTCACGCTACACCCGCCTTGAGAAGAATGTCTCCAATTTGATCTGTATAAGTATTAGTGTGTTTCTTTTTGACAGGTAGAATTTTGTGAGTCAATTTAAGTTTTTCAGGTGCTAATTGCCTTGTATGAATGATATGTAAGTTTCCTCACGATGTTTTCCCTAACCGTACACGTATTTCCCAAATTGCTTAATGTATATATAGATAGAACATAATAATTTATACATAGTGGCCCAATACGACATGTGAGATTCAGATAGACGCCATATTGAAAAAGGGTGACGTTAGAAGGACCTATAATCGCCGAGTGTGCACAGGTGTATGAGAGTCAATGAAGTGAAAGTGGTTTGCTAGAATCAGGACAGATGGAGATCCGTGATCTCTATATACCCCTCTACAAAGATTTAGATTTAAGCTTGAGGTGTATGTATGTATGTACATAAATAGAATTTTCGCATCTTCCAATTATGTATAATTAAATTTCAGACAAACGTATCACATATATACATACATATATTCACGCCTCTACGTCCACAACGGGATAGGCAAAGACTATTGATTGTATTAGAAATTGTGTATATGAAAGATCGGTAAAAATATACGTCTTTGTTTAATGGAAGAATATTTGTGTTTGACAACAATAATGTCAATGAGACATTGATATAAAAATATTTTAGAAGTTTTTAGTACTCGTATGTTTCTTTCAACAGATTGCTACCTGGAACGGGTGACAAATCTCTTGCTTCAATCACACCCATTAACCTTCCCATACATGCTCTACTGTACAAAAGAACAAAAGTTTGAATATAAATAACAGTTGAATACTCACGGTCTATCAGTCTTGAGTAGCGCCAAATCGTTGTATTTATTTGGCGGTTTGTACTGGGGATGCTTTACAATTCTGTTTACCCTGTACAAGTGAGAGGGTTGTATGACCTCTGGCCGCCTCGATTGGCTTACAAGCGCGTGGGTTACGTTGGAGGCACTGAAAAGGGTTAATTGGGTTTAGGGGTGGACAGAACTTTGGATATATAAGTCATTATGTGTATCAATCAATCAGCCTATGACAGTCCACTGCTGGACGTAGGCCTCCCCAAGGCAACGCCACAAAACACGATCACTCGTGGCCCTCAGCCAACCACTACCAGTGACCTTTTTCAGGTCATCAGTCCACCTGGCAGGGGGGCGTCCTACACTACGTTTACCGAGACGCGGTCGCCATTCGAGAACCGCCTTGCTCCAACGGTCGTCGGTTCTGCGACAGACGTGACCGGCCCACTGCCACTTCAGCTTGCAACATCGATAGACAATGTCTACGACATTGGTTCTCTGCCGGATAATCTCGTTCCGGACTCTGTCCCTTAACGAGATACCCAGCATCGAACGCTCCATTGCTCGCTGAGCGACATGTAATCGGTGAGCCAGCCCGACTGTCATGTTCCACGTCTCGGCACCGTATGTCATTACAGGTAGGACGCACTGATTGAAAACCCTGGTCTTAAGACACTGCGGTAGTGGCGACGAGAAGATATGACGCAACTTCCCGAATGCTGCCCAGCCCAGCTGCACTCTTCTGGAAATCTCACGCTCGAAGCTGTCCCTACCCATTTGCAGAGCCATTTGCAGGGCCAGCCAGGTAAACATATTCCTGGACCACTTCGAGCGCCCCTCCACTGATCGTGATCGGCCCCGGGACAACGAGTTCGTTGAACATGACTTTCGTCTTGTCCAAGTTCATCCGGAGACCGACCGACCGTGAGGCAGCGTTAAGACTGTGCAGCATTCCCTGCAAATCCTGCAGCGACTCCGCCATTACGACAATGTCGTCAGCGAAGCGGAGGTGTGTGAGGTATCTGCCATTGACATTGATACCCATCCCAGTCCAATCCAGAGTTTTGAAGACGTCCTCCAGTGCGTTCGTGAACAGTTTCGGGGATATGACATCCCCCTGTCTCACTCCTCTGAGCAACTGTATAGGACTTGTCTTTTGGTTTTGGACTTGAACAGATATCGATGCCACGCTGTATAGGCTCCTCAACACCTGCACATAACGCCAATCGACCTGGCATCGCTGCAAGGATTCCAGAACAGCCCAGATCTCGATGGAGTCGAAGGCCTTCTCGTAGTCGACAAAGGCAAGACACAGCGGCTGGTTATACTCATGAGACTTCTGTATAACCTGCCGCACTGTGTGGATGTGGTCTACGGTATTAAAACCTTTTCGAAATCCGGCCTGCTCCGGCGGCTGGAAGGCGTCAAATCTTGAGGCCAGACGATTTGTGAGCACTCTCGAGAACAACTTGTAGACGTGGCTTAGGAGCGCGATAGGCCTATAATTCTTCAATAGGGCCCTGTCTCCCTTTTTGAAAAACAAGGCCACCACGCTCTCACTCCACGCCTTCGGGGTAGTCCCATTAGCTATGACGGAATTAAATAGGTGCTTGAGCTTCTGCAGGACTGGAGCTCCTCCCGCCTTTAGAAGATCGGAGGTTATTCCGTCTTCGCCGGGAACCTTCCCATTTCGAAGTTGTTTGAGAGCGCTCCCAATTTCGTCTTCGTCCACGAGCGGGAGATCATCAGTGTAGTGGCGCACCAATGTGGCTCTTGGGTCGTTCGCATCGGGTGGAGGCTTCGGGGCATGCGAGGCGTATAGATGGCCGTAAAAGCCCTCAACCTCGTTTAGAATCCCCGGAATTGAAGTGACGGTTCTGCCCTCTGAGGTTTTCAGCTTCGTCAGATTAGATGTACCCATTCTTTTGCTGAAGACTTTCGACCCCCGATTTTGCTCAATGGCCTCTTGAATGAGTTGCGCATTGTAGCTACGGAGGTCGCGTCTCACCGATTTCCGGATTGTCTTATTGAGACGTTGGGTATCTGACGAAGCTCCCTCTGGCAATTCACGTCGAATCCGCATCAATTCCAGGGTTTCGCTTGAGAGCTTAGACTTTCGGCTGCCTCGCCCTCCCCTGAAGCATCTCTGACCCACCTCGCGAAGTACCCCCACCACATCATCGAGGCTCTCGTCAACACTTGCCGTGGTATCCAGTGCCTCGAAGCGATTGCGTATTGATTATGTGTATTGTAGTAATGTAATAAGAAAGTATTTTGAAAGACATACGTGTTCACGAACATTAAACGTTGTGAGGTAGTCAGAGGTTCAATTAATCTCTTCAATTGCAGTGGTAGTGATTTAATGGCCACCTCGAACCCACGTGTTGACCAGAACTCAATGTGATAGGTGGCAAGCCATGTCGCCATTTACAAGCACTAACTAACCAATACCTCTAGCCTATCGCCCATATATACCATTTACTTCTAGTTAGTTAAGCACGGAGTTTGTCAAAGTATACTCACAAACAAGCGGTTAGATTCACCGTCTACCCTCATTTCAATGCTTTGTAAGTCACTTCTAGAGATCCCGCCACATAAGGTGGCAGTTGGAGGCGTCGCCACAGTCGCGTAATTCAGTGTTACCAGTAAACACGCCAAAACTAGCACTCACTGTGCCATACGGCTCGATACATTATAGGTTTCATTTGTAACGGTCTTTGGTTGCAGAGCTATAAACTCAAATAAAACAAATTAATTTATCAAAGTCAAAATATGTTTATTAAACTATTTCAAACATGATTAATAATGAACGGGACTTATCCTTCTTATTATATATTACATATATTATGTGTTCCTTCACTCTGTCCGCAATAGACCGTTTAGTGTGTTCGACGTAGGATTTCCCACAGCTGCAATCAATCTTATACACACCCTTATATCTTATATCATGAGTATAAATCGCGAATCTCTTAAAACTATTATTTCAAACATGGCACTGAGCATTGTCTTTACATATTTTTTACCGAGGTTAGATCAGCGGAGACCCTAGCTTGGAGAAGAACTAACAAGAAACTCCGGAAATGAATTTATTATAATCACCCTTAACAAACATAAAAATTACAAAGAGTGGGCAAAAAACACAACGCTGGTAATACTAAATTTACCTTTCATACAAAATAACACGCAATGGCGGTAACGTCAAATTTAGTTCCAAGTTTGGCTACTGCCACCTTATGTGGCGGGATCTCTACACACCACACTAGAGATCCCGCCACATAAATTGGCAGTAGCTAAACTTGGAACTAAATTTGACGTTTCCGCCATTGCGTGTTATTTTGTATGAAAGGTAAATTTAGTATTACCAGCGTTGTGTTTTTTGCCCACTCTTTGTAATTTTTATGTTTGTTAAGGGTGATTATAATAAATTGATTTCCGGAGTTTCTTGTTAGTTCTTCTCCAAGCTAGGGTCTCCGCTGATCTAACCTCGGTAAAAAAATATGTAAAGACAATGCTCAGTGCCATGTTTGAAATAGTTTTTTTAATTTATACTTAGATCATAAGATAACATTCAAAGAGAGCTTGTGATAGGGCCTATTTTAAATAAACATATTTTGACTTTGATATATTAATTTGTTTTATTTGAGTTTATAGCTCTGCAACCAAAGACCGTTACAAATGAAACCTATAATGTATCGAGCCGTATGGCACAGTGAGTGCTAGTTTTGGCGTGTTTACTGGTAACACTGAATTACGCGACTGTGGCGACGCCCCCAACTGCCAATTTATATGGCGGGAACTCTATCAAGTTCATAGGATTTTACACTTTCAGATCGATTGGAAAGCTCGTTTAATAATATATGTAGTAATAATATTTAAGACACTATTATACCAATTTAACTAGCCCCTCGGTAAGTTCATTTATGAATTGTGTTAAGGGTACTAATCAATGTATATTTAAGAATTTAATACTTATTTTATGTAAAGGAAAATATGCATAGCATATATAATCAACAACCAGACTCGAAAGCAGTTGAAAAGCGTAGTTCTTAACTCTGCCTCCACCGGGAATCAAGACCTCACGATTAGCGTTCAGGTGCTTAACCAATCGCGCCACGGAGGTCGTCTAATAAATGTACGTAATATCACTTCAGTAATAGAGTAGTCTTATTGTTAGTTATATGTGCTATATGTATTTATATATCTATAATACGTATGTATTTGTTAAATATACGTTCACTAGAACCCTTAACAGAAGTCTTAAACGAACTTACCGAGGGGCTAGTTCAATTAGTGTAATAGTATCCCAAATATTATTATAACAATTTAATTTTATCCCTTGCTGGACTATTCGTATAAGACTCAACGAAGTTCAAAGTATACTTACAAAGTTCGACTGTAAGTACAGTGACCAGCGGTTAGGATGTACTGTTCACTAATAATGGACCCTCCACACGCCCAGGCGTCAGTTGACGGTTCAGGCTCGCCAAAACCTAGGAGGACCTGAAAGGTTAACATAATAATGATCAACAATTCGACTATAGTTTTAAGTGATTCGCGATTTATACATAACATACATAAACATACGCTTCACGACTTATGTATACACACTCCCTTTTTTATGCCTTTTTTATGACTTGAATGCCCATCTCCGAAATTTCGAAGGCATGTTAGGTATGAGTCATTCGAGGTCATTCGTATCACTAGATAGACAGCACCCAACGTTATAGGTAGTGAACCGTATCGCCGTAAATAGGCACTGACTATTACCTATCCTGAGGGATAGGCTGGTTTCCTCACGATGTTTTCCCTCACCGTTATACTCATGATTAATAACTAACGGGACTTATCGCGTATGTTTTTATATAATAAAGTCTGCCCGTGACCATGGCTGCTGCAACGTAGCCGAAACGTCGGGTTAATAAAGGTAACTTTATTATATAAAAACTTACGCGATAAGTCCCGTTAGTTATTAATCGAAATTTCGACGTAGCTCAGTTGTTTTGTTTTCTTTGTTGTCTCAGTTGTTTGGGGCTTGACTCTGTATCAGTGGGTACAGGGTTCAAATCCTGCTTGAGCGTGTACCAATGGAAATGAAGTTTAATGAATTTCTATGTACATTTTCGTAATAAAAATACATTTTCGAAGTGCGTCGAATACTATGGTGAGGAAACCTACCTGTTCCCCGAACAGGTAATAGTTAGTTACTTATACATGGCGACATGGCTTACTACCTGTCACATTGAGTACTGACTATCTAGTTAACACGTGGGTTCGAGGTGGCCATAGAATTACTACCTTCGCAATTGTGGAGATGGATAGGTACCTGAACCTCTGACTACCTCGAATGGTCGTGAACTTGTTTTTTTTTTGTCATAATCAAAAAGCTTTAATCGAAGGGCATACTTCGGTGGTTTGGACATATGCAATATATATGATATATGAATGATAGTAGATTGACAAAAGGAATATATGTGAGTGAAGTGGAAGGGCGGTTATTAGGGGCCGGTCCAATAAGACATATGACAGATAGACGCTATATTGAAAAAGGGTGACATTAGAAGTACCTATAACTGCCGAGTGTGTTTGAGGTGTATGAGTGTCAATGAAGCAAAAGTGGTCTGTCAGGATCGGGACAAATGGGGATCCGTGATGTCCGCCTATCCCACTACATGAATCGAGCGTAATGAGTATGTTTCACACTCATACACCACCTCTTACACACTCGGCGGTTATAGGTACTCCTAACGTCACCCTTTTTCAATATAGCTTCTATCTGTCTGTCATATGTGTTATTGCACCGGCCCCTAATAACCACCATTCCACTTCACCCACATATATTCCTTTTGTCAATGTACTATCATTCATCCGCATAACATGTCAAAACCATCGAAGCGTGCCTTCGATTAAGACTTATTGATTATGACAAAAAAACAGACGCGTTCACGACCATTAACCTATGCGAGGTAGTCAGAGGTTCAGGTATCCATCTCAGCAATCTCGGAGGTAGTAATTCTATGGTCACCTCAAACCCACGTGTTAACCTGATAGTCAGTACTCAATGTGACAGGTGGTAAACCATGTCGCCATTTACAAGCACTAACTCTATTGTCTGTCGTATGTCTTATTGGGCCGTAGTAATAACATGTCCCATGCTAGTCTGGGACCTAAAACTCACTCACCATGTGCGGAAACTCTCCCATTTCAGCATCTTCTCCACCCACTATAAGCTGGTCTGTCTTATGCCCGCAATGGTTAGTGCGCGAGGGGTCACCGTAAAGAGCCGCACTCTTTTCGCAAGGAAATATCAGTTTCTCTTGATATTCTATGCATTCTGTAATAAGGAAACGATTAGTTACAAAGGCAGACTTGGATTACATACAAAACAAGCCTGATTCCCTGTAGAGACGTAGGTAGAAATCACGGATCCCCATTTGTCCCGATCCTGACAGATCACTTTCGCTTCATTGACATTCATACATCCTCTCATACACTGTCGGTGGTTATAGGTACTCCAAACGTCAGTCTTTTTTCAATATAGCGTCTATCTGACTCTCATGTCTTATTGGGACGGTCCCTACGTAACCGCCCTTCCACTTCACTCATATATATATTCCTTGATTATGTATGTATTTATCTATCTTAAATTTTGTTTTTAATATACATTGACTAGTACACAAGTCGCATTAATACCTAGTAAGGGGCTAGTACACGAACCAAATATAAAGAGGACCCGGCGAAAGGAGCGGTCCCCGTTACGCGGTGCGGAGTCCAAATGGCGTGTTTTAATTGGTGCGGAGTCTAAAAATGTGTAGTAGAAAGAAGATACCTAATTTGATTGGCCGATGTCGTGTTTTGATTGGTTGTAATATCTCCCCTCCATCCCGTGTACCTCGTTTCACCCCGCGTAATGCCACGCTAGTTTCCATACAAATATTGCGTAAGGCCCACTCCTCTTATTAATTACTCCATGGTCACGGAAAATATAAGGAATATAAATATATATATATAAGGAATATAAATATATATATATATAATAATAATAAATATAATATAGGTTATCGGCACTCATGCCTCTGACTAATCCTTTACAGTTAAATAGTCGTGAAGATTATCTATATACTTACTGTCCCATGCCTTTCGCCCTGTCTTGGGCGATGTTAATCCGGGATCTATGGGGTCGCAGGTATCTTCTTTTCTATCTACCGTCTCCACGTATTCATAGTCGTTATACGGCGGTACATATTCAGTTGTTGTTGTTGTTGATCTGAAATAAATAATATTTCATTAATTTACATACATATTACATACTACGGTGAGGGAGAACATCGTGAGGAAACATACCTGTTCCCCGAATAGTTAGTGCTTGTAAATGGCGACATGGCTTACCACCTGTCACATTGAGTACTGACTATCTGGTCAACACGTGGGTTCGAGGTGGCCATAGAATTACTACCTTCGCAATAGCAGAGATGGACAACTGAATCTCTAAATACACCGCAAGGGTTAATGGTCGTGAACGCGTTTGTCTTTGTTTTTGTCTAATATTTAAAAAAAAAATTGTTGAAGACGTATGAGTGTCAATGAAGCGAAAGTGGTCTGTCAGGATCGGGACAAATGGGTATCCGTGATCTCTGCCTACCCTTCTACAGGGAATCAGGCGTGATGTGTATGTTATGCCACGCTAGCCGTGACATGAAAATTGCTAACTAGCTGCCGTTCTTCCCGGCATGTTCTAAAAGACTATTATTAATGGAATCTATTGGACGATGAGCTAGAAATCTTTCAGCAATGTACCATAGATTAAACATCCACGCTTAAAAGTGACCTAGGAGATATTTTTAATAATAAAAAGCGTTTATTTACAGCCACAAAAACATACACAATACAAAACGTTTACAATAAAAAACTTACAAACTAAGGGGTATAGCCACGAACCAATTATAAAGAGGACCCGGCGTAAGGAGCGGTCCCCGATACTCGGTGCGAAGTCCAAATGGCGCGTTTTAATTGGTGTGGAGTCTAAAAATGTGTAGTAGAAACAATATACCTGGGCCCATATTGGCCACAATATTACTTCAGTGTCGACATTGTGGCACTTCAACACTTTTCGCACTGCACTAACAAATTTCGGCCACTGAAGCGTTATCGAAATACTTCTGCGTCTGACGTACAAAAAAGTTACTCCACTAATCAAACATGCCTCAATATTAGTTCAATAGCCTTCATTTTCGTACTCTACTATTGTTTTGACAGCTTTCTTTGTCTATGGTCAATATCTAATGTACACTCACACACTCAGTTAGTAGTTTTAGTTTCAATTAAAAACATAAAATATTTTTTCAGTTACGTTTTTAGTTACGTTTACGTTATAAACTTAAAACTTTTAACTGCTAAATCAATATGCATTAATTGACATTGCTGCATTGTCAGTGCAAAAAGTTTTTTAAATTGTTGTAATCCATAGACAATAATTTCTGTACTTTGAGTGGCCATTGAAGTGCCATTGACTCGCTATTATGGCGCTATTGTGGCTGTCAAAATATTAGCAGAGTGCCACTTTTACGGCCGAGACGCAGATGTATCGATATAGCGAGGCAGTTGAGTGGCTGTCAAAGATAATTAGTGGAGTAAGGGCCCTGATTTGATTGGCCGATGCCGTGTTTTAATTGGTTGTAATATCTCCCCTCTATCTCGCGTACCTCGTTTCACCCCGCGTAATGCCACGCTAGTTTCCATACAAATAATTGCGTAAGGCCCACTCCTCATATTAATTACTCCATGGGTATAATTTGTGCATGTTATTGTCGCAGCAAAAGGGTTCTAACTCAGCTGGGTATGTTGCGTCTGGTGGCAAACGCAACGCTGGTCTTATGTCGGAACCACCGGAATTATGTCGTCTCTAAGGAGTCTCTATTTGTCATTTCTAGGAATCTGTCGACATCGAAAGGGATTAAAGGGTGTGAATGTATATGTATGTTGTATGTTTAAACTCCTATTTGCCCTACAAGACACAAAGGTCGTAAATACAATCGTTATTTACCTTTTGGTCGTTGTTGTCGTAAATGGTTTTGTTGTGGTCGTAGTGGTCGTTATTTGTTGTTTATCAAAACAACATATAACAAGTTCTCTGCCGCTAAAAGAGCATAACTGAAAAAATAAATTATTGTAATATTTACATAATATTACAGAGTAGGTAGTCAGAGGTTCAGATGTCCATATCCTCAATTGCGAAGGTAGTAATTTTATGGCCACCTCAAAACCACGTGTTGACTAGATAGTTAGTACTCAACGTGACATGTCGCCATTTACAAGCACTAACTATTACCTGTCCGAGGAACAAGTAGTTTCACCGCAATATTCGATGCATTCCGTAAATGTACTTTTATTATGTAATTGAACATAGAAATTCATTAAACTTCATTTCCATTGGTACATGCTCAAGCGGGATTTGAACCCTGTACCCACTGATACAGGGTCAAGCCACAAACAACTGAGCTACACTGAATTTGAATTGAATTAAAAATGGAGACTCTATTTACCACCTGACATATTAAGTACTAACATACATATACATTCACATCCTTTAATCCCTTTCAGGGTGGCCAGAGTATTAAAGACACGAAAACATCTCTTTGACACTTATTAGCATGAATATGTTGGGATACATTATAGGGTTGTGATGTCATATGGAACATTAGTGACAGATAGCTAGCCCATCGGCTAATAGATTCCATTTACTCCTAGTCCCTTAGTTACCTCCTACGACATGCCGGGAAGAACGGCAGCTAGTTAGCATTCTTTTTACGTCCTACATAGCAATGGCAACCACATTTACACATATATAAATGAATAAATATTTAACCACTACATTATACCTACTTTAACAATCATTATATAGGTATCTTACCATCGTCATGTGCTAGTGTGCAATGGGCTAGCAACCTGTCACATACATTTCATATAAATCCTATCACATCCCCAATACTTAAAGTTACCTAGGAGATTTTATGGCACTGCGCTTCTGTCCACACCGAAAGGGATTTAAGGAGATAAGTATGTACAGTCACCGCTAAAAGTGTAGTCCCAGTAACTTTTATAAGGTTTAAGTTTATAAGAACAAAAGACAATATTTTACATTTTAAATGCCGCCACTATGCATTGTCATGGCCACTATACGTTCGCGTGCTTCGAAATGAAAAATATTGTCTTTTGTTCTTATAAACGTAAGGCTTGTAAAAAGTTACTGGGACTGCACTGTTAGCGTTGACTGAACTACAGATTTCTATCTACCCTTTCTACCGTTTTAAACTTGACTTACCACTGGCCTAGTCCTGTTCACCCTTAAAGCGGTTTGGGCCGATATACAATCGCCAAGTTTCGCACAATTTCCAGTTACGCCGTTTGAGATACACGGCTCTCCTGAAAATGGGAAAAAACATACATACGCTTCACGACTTGTGTATACACGAAGCCCGCGTATCACTAGACAGACAGCACCCAACGTGATAGGTAGTGAACCATATCGCCATATATATGCACTGTCTATTATAACCCATCCTGAGGGATATGCAGGTTTCCTCACGATGTTTTTCCTCACTGTTAGCGACTGTAAATTATGTACGTAAATGAAAAACACCTTGGAATTTCATTCATTGGTACATGCCAGAGTCCGGATTTGAACCTAGGACCTTTCTCATACGAAGTCCGAGGTCTTACCCACTGGGCTACAGCCGCTATTAATCAACATATCGACTATTAATCCTTGTGGTGTAGCCAGAGGTTTGATGTTCTCAAAGTGGCATTAGTGATTGCTAAGGTACTGACTATCTGGTTAAAACGTGGTACTAGAAAGCGAAAGTGTGATGTTAGAAGTACCTATAACCGCCGAGTGTGTATGAGTGTCAATGAAGCGAAAGTGGTAAGTCAGGATCGAGACAGGGATCCGTGATCTCTACCTACCCCAGAGTAAAGAATTGAGCGTGTTATGTATATGTAAATATCTATACATGACTGCAATTGCGAAGGTAGTAATTCTATGGCCACCTCGAACTCACGTGTTGACTAGATAGTCAGCACTCAATGTGACAGGTAAGCCATGTCACCATTTACAAGCACTAACTATTACCTGTTCAGGTATTAGATGGGTTTCCTCACGATATTAGAACTACAATTGCGGAGATGGATAACCGAACCTCTGACTTCCCCGCAAGGGTTACTGATCGTAAATATGTTTGTCTTTTTCCCTAAGTAATATTTCTATAGTGGTTCTCGAATGGCGGCCGCGTCTCGGTAAACGTAGTGTAGGACGCCCCCTGCTAGATGGACCGATGACCTGAAAAACGTCGCTGGTAGTGGTTGGCTGAGGGCCACGAGTGATCGTGTTTTGCGTACCCTTAGGGAGGCCTACGTCCTGCAGTGGACTGACATAGGCTGATTGATGATATTTCTATAATTAGTACCTATAGCGGCTGTAGCCCAGTAGGTAAAACCTCGGACTTCGTATGAGAAAGGTTCTAAGTTCGAATCCCGACTCTGGCATGTACCAATGAATGAAATTTAAATGTGTTTTTCATTTACGTACATAATTTACAATCGCTAACGGTGAGGGAAAACATCGTGAGGAAACCTGCCTATCCCGCAGGATAGGTAATAGTTAGTGCCTATATACGGCGATACGGTTCACTACCTATCACGTTGGGTGCTGTCTATCTAGTGATACGCGGGCTTCGAATGACACATACCTAACATGCCTTAAAAATTTCGGAGATGGGCATTCAAGCCTCTGACTACCACGCCATAATTAAAAAGGGAGTGTGTATACACAAGTCGTGAAGCGTATGTTATGTTTACCTATAGCATTATAAATTATCTGTGCCTATTGTATGTTATCAATAGTAATATATAATACTGAACAATACATCTGATTTATTACTGTTTACATATTAAGTAGGTCATGCTAGCTGGGACGCAAAAAGAATGCTAACTAGCTGCCACTCTTCCCGGCATGTCGTAGGAGGCGACTAAGGGACTAGGGGTATATGGAATCTATTGGGTGATTGGTTAATCTGACACGACTTGCCACCTGTCACATTGAGTACTGACTTAGTCAACACGTGGGTTCGAGGCGGCCATAGAAATACTACCTTCGCAATTGCGGAGATGGAAACCTGAACCTCTGACTACACTGCAAAGACGTGTAATGGATAATAAATTATACAGATTAAATTGGAGATATTCTTCTCAAGGGTGTACGTAGTGAAGAACAGAAGAGCATGTATGAGGAGGTTAATGGGTGTGAGTGAAGCAAGAGATTTGTCACCCGGCACAGGTGGCAAAATAGTCTCTGCCTATCCCGTTGAGGACGTAGAGGCGTGAATATATGTATGTATATGTTATTTATAGGTACATACCTTCATATTGAGAATAAACTCCTTTTAAATAAGTAAATATTAATATCCAAAAGAATTTCATCATTTTTATTATTCTTCAAAATCGCATTTATATGAAAAACATATTAGTGATTATATTTTCGAATCTGAAAAAATCAATACATATTATATTATTATTATAAATTCATTTATGACTTAACACTAACTAATAATAATATTGTAGGATACTATTACACCAATGGAACTAGTCCCTTGGTAAGTTCATTTAAGACTTTTGTCAAGGGTACTAGTCGACGTATATTTAAGAAATATATACTTATTATATATAACCCATACATACATCATTACTAACTAGACATAAAATTAATATACTGGCCGATGAGCTAGCAACCTATCACCAATGTACTAAATAAAATTAATGGCATCGCAATACTAATATTAATGTAAAAATAGACACGCATTCACGACAATAAACCCTTGCGGGGTAGTCAGAGTTTCAGGTTTCCATCTCCGCAATTGCGAAGGTAGTAAAGCCATGTCGCCATTTACAAGCACTAACTATTACCTGTTCGGGGAACAGGTAAGTTTCCTCACGATGTTTTCCCTCACCGTATTATTCGACGCATTTCGTAAATGTGTTTTTATTACGAAATTGTACATAGAAATTCATTAACTTCATTTCCATTGTTACATGCTCAAGCGGGACTTGAACTCTGTACCCACTGATACAGAGCCAAACCCCAAGCAACTGAGCTATGTCGAATTAACCAAGGACTTAATCCCTTTCGGGAGTGGACAGAACATTGAAGATATAATAAACTCAGTCCTTTAAGCATTACTAATGAGGTCATGATGGCATTAATATAGTTATGTGATAGGTTGCTAGCCCATCGTTTAGATATGTATTTAGGAAGTGGTTTTATGTCCCATCAAACCAACTTTCCAATCGAATGCAAATATTGAGAAGTTGCTAACCCATCGACCAATAGATTTCATAACCCCTAGTCCCTTAGTCGCCTCCTACGACATGCCGGGAAGAACGGCAGCTAGTTAGCATTCTTTTACGTCCCAGTCTAGCAGACTATACTATATTATAATACGGTGAGGGAACACAAAGTGAGAAAACCTGCCTATCCCTCGGGATAGGTAATAGCCAGTGCCTGTAGCGATACGGTTCACTACCTATCACGTTGGGTGCTGTCTATCTAGTGAAATATCTTTGAGTGGCTCATACCTAACATGCCTTCGAAATTTCAGAGGTGGGCACTCAAGCCTGACTACCCCGCTATAATAAAAATGGGAGTGTGTATACACAAGTCGTGAAGCGTATGTTTTATAACTAACTATATAATTTTGAACTATTTTAATTACTGTACTAAATTAATTTATTCATTAACATTTTCCTTTAATTTACCTTGAATTAACTGCACTGCAAAAACATTCAATACTATATTTTAACACTTAAACATCACTTTTAAACACTATTATCACTAACACACGTCTATTTTAGAACAGAATATAACATAGAATGAAGATTGGCACTTATTTTATTGTATTTAATATGTTTTTTTACTAAAAATAAGCGGAAAACATCTCACATCCAATTTCTTGTATAACTCGATTCGAACTGACAAAAACAAGGAAAAAAATTAACAATAATGTCTTTAAGAAACCTGTTTTGCTTATTATACATTCAATCGAGTATCTGCGAATAAGAATACCAACTAGCTGCCGTTCTTCCCGGCATGTCGTAGGAGGCGACTAAGGGACTAGGGGTCATTGGAATATATCGATAGGCTAGCAACCTGTCACCAATGAGGTATGACGACATCCGTGGCACGATCGGTTAGCCACCTGAACGCTAATCGTGAGGTCTCGGGTTTGATTCCCGGTGGAGGCAGAGTTAAGAATTTCGCATTTCTTCTGCTTTCCAGTCTGGTTGTTGATTATACATATATACTAAATATATTATGTATTTATCTATGTATAATAAGTATAAAATTCTTAAATATACGTAAACTAGTCCCCTTAACACAAGTCTTAAATGTACTTAGCAAGGGGCTGGTCCAAATATTATTATTAATGTTCCTTATGACATTACAAGCAAAATATTCAATACTAGTGACCCGCTCCGGCTTCGCACGGGTATAAAATATATAGCCTACTGCACCATTTAATGGATGTTATTATACATATAAACCTTCCTCTTGAATCACTCTATATATTGAAAAAACCGCATCAAAATCCGTTGCGTAGTTTCAAAGATTTAAGCATACAAAGGGACATAGGGACAAAGAAAGCGACTTTGTTTTATACTATGTAGTGATTAGCCTAGGAGATATTACCGAGATTCTGTCCAATACAAATAGGATAAAAGAACTTAAATATATATGGTATTTGAGTAGTCTGGGACGTAAAAAGAATGCTAACTAGCTGCCGTTCTTCCCGGCATGTCGTAGGAGCTTAAGGGACTAGGGGTACATGGAATCTATTGGGCGTTGCCTAGCAACCTGTCAACAATGTTCCATATGACATCACAACCCCAATATTCATGCTAAAAAGTGACCTAGGAGATATTATAGTGTTACTAAGGTTCTGTCCACTCCGAAAGGGATTAAAGGACGTGAATATGTTTAGTATATATTCACGACTCGTTTACTTTGTAAGGTCAATAACCGGGTAATGTACATATACTTAACTACAAAGTATCTTTAGAGCATTGACACTCAATTTCTCAATCGATCAATAATGTTAAGCAACGTTAGGCTTGGTCAATGGTCGGATGTGTGTCCATTTTTGACGACCGCCGTGGCGTGATTGGTTAATATTTTACATCCTATTCAGTGGTTAGCGTCACCATCTCCGCAATTGCGGAGGTAGTAATTCTATGGCCACCTCGAATCTACGTGTTTAAAGATCGTCATAGCATTTCGCATATGATTTTTAATATCAAATACGCACATTCTTCTTCTTCTCAATCGTTACGCTCTTATCAGAGCGGTCGTGGTCTTCATGACGTGGCATCTTGAGCAGCCGACATGGTTCGCCGCACAACCTCCCGCCACCTCTGCCTGTTGGCCGTCATGCGGGTGCATTCGTGTACCGGGGCACAAACGGCAGCCTTGATCTGGTCTGTCCACCGCATCATGAAACGCAATACGCACATAGAAAATTAGAAAACTTCATTTCCATTGCTCAAAAAAATACATTTACGAAATCCATCGAATATTACGGTAAGGGAAGACATCGTGAAGAAACCTACCTGTTCCCCGAACAGCTATAGTTAGTGCTTGTACATGGCGACATAGCTTACCACCTGTCACATTGAGTACTGACTATCTGGTCAACACGTGGGTTCGAGCTGATTAGAATTACTACCTTCGCAATTGCGGAGATGGAAACCTGAACCTCTGACTACCCAAGGGTTAATGTGTGAACGCGTTTGTCTTTTAACTTTGGTACATACTCCGAGGTTCGAACCAAATATAAAGAGGACCCGGCGTAAGGAGCGGTCCCCGTTACGCGGTGCGGAGTCCAAATGGCGTGTTTCAATTGGTGCGAAGCCTAAAAATGTGAAGTAGAAAAAAGATACCTAATTTGATTGGCCGATGCCGTGTTTTGATTGGTTGTAATATCTCCCCTCCATCCCGCGTACCTCGTTTCACCCCGCGTAATACCACGCTAGTTTCCATACAAATATTGCGTAAGGCCCACTCCTCTTATTAATTACTCCATGGTTTGAACCCTGTACCCACTTCTTTATTCAAAGGAATATTTCTCTTATAAGACATATAACAGTCAGATAGACGCTATATTGAAAAGGGTGACGTTAAGTGTACCTATAACCGCCGAGAGTGTATGCGAAGATGTATGAATGTCAATGAAGCGAAAGTGGTCTGTCAGGATCGAGACAAATGGGGATCCGTGATCTCTGCCTACCCCTCTACAGGGAATCAGGCGTGATGTGTATGTATGTATATTTCTCTTACTATCCATGCCTACCTCCAACGGTTAAAAGGTCGTGATTCTTTCCTCCCAGACTAGCACTGCATTCCTAATCACCCTTTCAAGGCATTATAACACTTAATAACATAGACTAAGTGGTCAAAACCATTAGATATTACTATTATGTTTTGCTTACATACGTTTCGCATTAAGGGTCAATTTCCCGTGCTAACAAAAGAATGGTAACTAGCTGCCGTTCTTCATGTAAGCAACTACTTACATACATATGCATTCACGTCCTTTAATCCCTTTCGGGGTGGACAGAAGTTTGGAGACACGATAATATCTCCTAGGTCACTTATTAGCATGAATATTGGGGTTGTGATGTCATATGGAACATTGTTGACAGGTTGCTAGGCAACGCCCAATAGATTCCATTTACCCCTAGTCCGTTAAGCTCCTACGACATGCCGGGAAGAACGGCAGCTAGTTTGCTTTTTTGCGTCCCAGACTAGGACGGGACATCTAAGCAACTAAGGTACTGGTAAATGGAATCTATTGGGTGATAGGCTAGCAACCTGTCACCAATGTACCAGAAACATCAGCAGGTCAATATTTAAGAGAAAAAAATATCTTAGAGATATGTATATATTATTAATTTGTGATTAGATTATGTCTACCCCGAAAGGAATTAAGGTTTTGTATGAACCTACGAGTAACTAGCTGCCGTTCTTCCCGGCATGTCGTAGGAGGTGACTAAGGGGCTAGGGCTAAATGGAATCTATTGGGCGTTGCCTAGCAACCTGTCAACAATGTTCCATATGACATCACAACCCCAATATTAATGCTAAAAAGTGCTTAATAAAATGTTTCTGTGTCTGAGATTCTGCGCAGCCGAAAGGTTCAAGACGTGAATGTATACATCCTAAACCTCACATATACATACTACATACATACATACACAGCACGCTTTTCCCTCTAGAAGGGTAGGCAGAGATCACGGATCCCCATTTGTCCCGATCCTGACAAGCCACTGAAGTTATATTGAACTATGATTTTGCTAAAACGCATTAGTAGACTAGTGCCCCCGATAATCAGTACCGAATGTGCCATGCATTAGGTATAATGACTATTTATTGCCTATTCGCGTAAATAGGCAAGTCAATAGTGTTATCTCTTAGTATTTATCTTTTAGGTCATGCATTTGAACCTAGATAAAACGGGTTAAAATACTAGATTGTCTAAGACGTAAATATACTAAACACAAACACTAAATGAATAGACGCCATATTGAAAAAGGGTGACGTTAGAAGTACCTATAACCGCCGAGTGTGTTAGAGGTGTATGAGTGTCAATGAAACTAAAGTGGTTTGTCAGGATCGGGACAAATGGGGATCCGTGATCACTGCCCACCCCTTTACAGGGATACGGGTACGATGTGTATGTACTTATTATTATTTTCGCTTGGCCAAATACTAAAGCTTATTTAATTAACATTCAACCACTGTGGTGCGATCGGTTACCCGCCTGAACGCTAATCGTGAGGTCCCAGGTTTGATTCCCGGTGGAGGCAGAGTTAAGAACTACGCTTTTCATCTGCTTCCAGTCTGCTCGTTGATTATGTATACTATATATGTATTTATTTATAATAGGTATATATTTCTTAAATTTACGCTTAACACAAGTCTTAAATTTACTTAGCAAGAGGCTAGGTCAATTGGTGTAATAATGTCCAAATATTATTATTATCTACCTCAGAAAGGTTTAATATTATGGTATATGTATATATCAATATTTATGGCAAACATAAGTATTACTTACTAAATAGTACGAAGGTAGTACATACATATATTCACGCCATTATTAGGCCACCTGGAACGGGTGACAAATCTCTTGCTTCACTCACACCGATTAACCTTCTCATACATGCTCTTCTGGGCCCTTACTTCACTAATTAACTTTGACAGCCACAGAACTGCGTCGCTACTGCGTTACTACTGCGTCTCGGCTGTAAAAGTGGCACTCTGCTAATATTTTGTAGTGCTTTGGTGCAAACTCAAGTATAGCAATGTCAATAGTGGAGTACCAAATATAAGGCTATTGAACTGACATTGACGGACGTTTGGTTAGTTGAGTAGCTTTTTTGTATTTCAGCCGCAGAAGCACTTCAGATGTAAGTAGTTCAATTGCGCTTCAGTGGCCAAAATTTATTAGTGGAGTGCCAAAAGTGTCAATTTACGGCCACTGATGTATTACGATACTGAAGTAATATTGTGGCTAAAATGAATAAGTGGAGTAAGGGCCCTGTTCTACCAAGGCAGCTGGTTACGATTTTTCACGTCCCAGACTAGCATGGTTCCGATGTTATTTTTAGTAAATTGCATTTAGCGGTTAGCAGTACAGAGCTTTGATATTAACTCAACATGGGTTTAGAGTTGAATCGAGGAAGTGAAAATGACGGCATATATTAAATGTTTTCTTTGCATTTTTATTCACACAAAAGTTGTATGATATGTTGTGTTTAGTTTAATAGTGGAATGTTTGGTGTTGTTACTATGTTGTTTAAGAGACATGTAGACAAAGTTTTGACTTGCGATAAATGTACTGTATAATACCTATGTTAAATAAAAACTTTTGGATTTACAATAAATAAATCGATGTCTATAAATTATTAACTAAATTATACAAACATAACGTACAATAAAAATAATATCTATGTTTGTTTCGTGCTTGTATAAGGTATAATTACAATGTTAAGTAGCTGTTTTTATTCTCAGCATCACGAATTGGTAGTGGTTACGCAATTTGTTACTAATATTCTATATCAAAGTAATTACAACGATAATTTTAACCGAAAACATAGTGTGTTTCCGAGGTTCTGTTCCCCCGACTGCGACTAAATACAATGAATGCAGATCCTTTCCAATTATCACAACATTTTACCCAAATAGATAAAAATATTCTCGGTGAAGATATTGTAATGTCATACCTGTACACCATACCATGTTAAATAAAAATTCAGAATTTATTTTAAAATCTTTTCATGTTAAATAAATTATACAGTATTTAAAATTTTCTTATAGATCAATTTAAGGATTCTTTATTCTGTGTTTAATTCCTTTGACATTTATGAAAGAGAAATAGATAGTTGTAATTTTATAATCGTCTCAGACTGGTACGAAAAATAGTGATATAATATTAATTAAATTGTTTTTATATAACATACACAAAAAATATATTAATGAACACACATAGTATTTTATTATCCAATATTATTCCAATATTTCAGTAAGGACAAATCACACACACACAAAAATAAAACGTAACCCCACCTAACGACCGCCATTTTTACACCATTCATTCATTCGCACACTCGTCTCTTAATAATTATTATGTCGGGACCATTTCTCATTCTTATGTGAAACGCTCTTTAAGTATTCTCCTGTTTGTTTTTAATTTAACATAAATACATATACATTCACGTCCTTTAATCCCTTTTGGAGTGAACTAAAACTCGGATATACATATAATAACTCCTTGTCACTTTTGATCATGAATATCAGGGTTGTGTTTATGGAACATTAGTGATATGTTTCTTGCCCATCGCCTATTATATTACATTGGGCCCTAGTCCCTTAGTCGTCTTTTACGTCAGGCAGGGAAGAACGGCAGATACTTCTAGATTGGCAGGAGACCTAATTAAATAATGTTTCTCCTCACCGTAGTGTTCGGTGCATTTCGCAATTGCGAAGGTAGTAATTCTATGGCCACCTCGAACCCACGTGTTGACCAGATAGTCAGTACTCAATGTGACAGGTGGTAAGCCATGTCGCCATTGACAAGCACTAACTTTTACCGACGACCGCTGGAGTAAAGTGGTTCTCGAGTGGAGGCCGCGTCTCGGCAAACGTAGTGTTGGACGCCCCCTGCCAGGTGGACCGATGACCTCAAGAAAGTTGCTGGTAGTGGCTGGATGAGGGCCACGAATGATCGTGTTTTGTGGCTTACCCTTGGAGAGGCCTACGTCCAGCAGTGGACTAGTATAGACTGATTGATCGAACTTTTACCTGTTCGGGAAACAGGTAGGTTTCCTCACGATGTTTTCCCTCACCGTAGTATACTACTACGGTTATAATAATATTTAGGTCACTCTTACACCAATGAACTAGCCCCTTGGTAAATTAAGACTTGTGTTAAAGGTACTAGTCGACGTATATTATATTTAAGAAATATATACTTATTGTATAGAAAACGAGAAAAAATAATTTACATTGCTACAGCCTCCGAGTTTGAACCTCGTACCCACGAATACAAAGTCAAGCCGCAAACCACTGAGCTACAACAAATTTCATGTATGAATAATGATTTTATGTATGATTGACGAAAAATAACGCCATTTTCATATTAATTCAACATTTTATCTATTGCCAAAACTGCGCCAGTATTACATGATCTGTCTATTTATATAAATTCACTTGAAAGATAGTTCTTTCTAAAATGGTCTGGTTTATTTTGGAAAATGAAGTATGAAGAATATTTATGACAACATTTTGTCTTCATATTTTCGACGTCAGAAACTTTTGATAATCTGAGACGTAAAAAGAATGCTAACTAGCTGCCGTTCTTCCTGGCATGTCGTAGGAGGCGACTAAAGAACTAGGGGTGAATGGAATCTATTGGGCGATGAGCTAGCAATCTATCATCATTATTCCATATAAATATACACCTCGAATGTTGGTGCTAAAAGTGACAAAGAATATTATAACTACATAGTATAAAACAAAGTCGCTTTCTCTGTCTCTATGTCCCTTTGTATGCTTAAATCTTTGAAACTACGCAACGGATTTTGATGCGGTTTTTTCAATAGATAGAGTGATTCAAGAGGAAGGTTTATATGTATAATAACATCCATTAAATAGTGGAGTAGGCTATACATATATTTTGTACCCGTGCGAAGCCAAACGGGTCACTAGCATATATATATATATATATATATATATATGTTACTCAATTGATTCCTTCATATTAAGAAATAACATTTAAATTCACATCCCTTTAATGCCTTTGAGAGAGATTTATTACCTCATCGGTCACTTCAGAATTTCGTTGGTCAATTTTATTGACTCTAAGAGTCTGTTAACTCCGATAAGGATTAAAAACTTGAGTATATGTAAGTATGAACTGTGGCATTGAATTCACCTTTACGACTCTGTTTACTTTGAAGGAAGAACATTGTTTTAATGTCTATCCTTATCAGATAGAAACTTGAAGTTGCAGAGAAAATTACATTTGATTAGATAAACTAGTCGTTTGATCTGGTTTTGCGTGCATGCTAGTCCATACATACATATCACGCCTGATTCCCTGTAGAGGGGTAGGCAGAGATCACGGATCCTCGTATGTCCTTAGCGTTTTTAACGTCTCAAAGCACGGGACTGTATATATCATATAAATATCAAATTACAAAGATAAAAGACAAACGCTTTCAGGACCATTAACCCTTGCGGGGTAGTCAGAGGTTCAGGTATCCATCTACGCAATTGCGAAGGTAGTAATTCTATGGCAATATCGAACCCAGTTGTTGATCAGATAGTCAGTACTCAATGTGACAGGTGGTAAGCCATGTCGCCATTTATAAGCACTAACTATTTACTATTTGTTCGAGAAACCGGGTTTCCTCAAAATGTTTTGCCTCACCGTAATATTCGATGCATTTCGTAAATGTACTTTTATTACGAAAATTTACATAGAAATTTATTAGACTTCATTTCCATTGGTACATGCTCAAGCCGGATTTGGACCCTGTACCCACTGATACAGAGCCAAGCCCAAACAACTGAGCTACGTCGAATTGAAATAAAATTACATACAAACGTATAAAACATTTATAATATTGAATATTGGTATTCATTTTTAAGTTAAAGTCAGCTGTTTTAAGTCTAGCTTTAACTTAGTATTTGAACTCAAAGCACTATATGACCTACGCATCACGCCCGATTCCCTGTAAAGGGGTAGGTAGGTCATCGGATCCTCATCTGTCCCTATCCTGACAGACCACTTTCGCTTCAATGCACTTATACACCTCCAACACACTCGGCGGTTCTAACGTTACCCTTTTTCAATATGGTGTTTATCTGACTGTCATAATATGTCTTATCCGTCCGGTTCCTATGTAACCATCCTTCCACTTCTCACATATATATTCCTTTTGTCAATCTGCTTTCATTTATCTGCATAACATATCCAAACCATCGAAGCATGCTCTTTTCAATCTTAGTCACTACATCTTCTTTAAAACCGCAACCTTCCCTTATCACACTATTTTTAACTCTATCATTTAAGGTCACTCTTAACAAGCTTCTCAGTGACCGCATTTCGACGGCATTGATTCTACTTTCATGTTTCTTTTGCCATAAATATAGTTAGAAATAGCCATTACCACTAAGTGTGTATGAGTATATGTATGAATGTCAATGAAGCGAAAGTGCTTTATCAGGAACGGGACAGATGGGAATCCGAGATCTCTGCCTTCCCCTCTACAGGGAATTGGACATAAAAACTAAAACAAACAAACGCTTACACGACCATAAATCCTTGCGAGGTAGTCAGAGGTTCATTCGTCCATCTCTGCAATTGCGAAGGTAGTAATTATATGACCATCTCGAATCCACGTTTTGACCAGATAGCCAGTACTCAATGTGACAGGTGGTAAGCCATGTCACCATTTACAAGCACTAACTATTACCTGTTCGGGAAATAGGTAGTACTCACGATGTTTTCCCTCATCGTAGTATTCGACGGCTTTCGTAAATGTATTTTTATTACGCAGAACTGGGCATGTATATAAATATATGTATTCAGATAGACATTTACGTCGAAAAGAGCATGCTTCGATGGTTTGGATGCGGATGAATGATAGCAAATTGACAAAAGGAATATATATGAGTGAAGTGGAAGGGCGGTTACGTAGGGGCCGGCCTAATATAACAGTCAGATAGACGCTATATTGAAAAAAGGTGTCGTTAGGAGTACCTATAACCGCCGAGAGTGTATGAGAGGATGTATGAATTTCAATGAAGCGAAAGTGGTTTGTCAGGATCGGGACAAATGGGGCTCCGTGATCTCTGCCTACTCTTCTACAGGGAATCAGGCGTGATGTGTATGTATTTATGTTACGTTCTTTTTCAGTCCCCGATTTGCAGTTTTCTTTATGTTTACAAAGGTCGAGGAAAGTTTTTGAAAACAAATCTTTCTAATACTCAGTAATAGAATTCTTATAAATTCAAAAGTTATGTAAGTATCGTATAACCGAATTACATCACTACGGTAAAGAAAACATCGTGAGGAAACCTGCCTATTCCTTGGAATAGACTATATACACGTAATTTATCCTATTCGGGGTGGACAGAACCTTGGAGACATGATAATATCTCCTAGGTCACTTTTTAGCATAAATATTGTGGTCATACACGACGAAGAACGGCAGCTAGTTAGCTTTCTTTTTACGTCCCAGACTAGCACAGGACATGAGTAATACGGTAGTAATAAGAAGGTGACAAATAGATAATAAAGTTAACAAGAATATTTTGGGATGATTGAATTATTGCGCCCACACAACTTACATACATTCACAACCTTCTAAATGTTGTGGGGTGGTCAGAGACTAAAGTATCAATAGGACGTAGCTCAATAATTCGACGTAGTTTTGTTGTTTGGGGCTTGACTCTGTATCGAGGGTACAGGGTTCAAATCCCGCTTGAGCATGTACCAATGGAAATTAAGTTTATTGAATTTCTATGTACATTTTTCGTAATAAACGTCGAATACTACGGTGAGGGAAAACATCATGAGGAAACCTACCGGTTCCCTGAACGGGAAATAGTTAGTGCTTGTAAATGGCGACACGGTTTACCACCTGTCACATTGAGTACTGACAATCTGGTTAACACGTAGTTTCAAAGTGGCCATACCTCTGACTACCACGAACGCGTTTGTTTTTTTGTCTTTTTGTTATATTTAGAACAATATTACACCAATGGAACTAGCCTGTTGCAATCAAGAATTTTTTATTGCGATTTCCAGAAAATTGGACCTCACGATTAACGTGCAGGTGGTTAACCGATCGCGCCAACGAGGACGTCAAATCGTGTATATTTTATATGATATTTGATACACTAGCCCCTTAGTAAGTTCATTTAAGACTTGTGTTAAGGGTACTAGTCAACTTTTACTACGCGGATATGGACACGTAATCCTCTAAATATTCTGCCATCTTTAAAAATCGTGAGTATTTGTATTTTATACTGATTATCAGGTAAAAATTGGATTTCAAGAGGCCATCACAATGCTCAGCTTTTAGACAATCAACCTCTGATCACCCCAAGTCCCTTAGTCGCCTCCTATACCATATGATCGGGACAGATAGGGATCCGTTATACGTACCCCTTTACGGGGAAACGGTAGTCATGTGTATGTATGTATTATTATGTAATATGTGTAAGAAATCGTTGCAGGTAGCGATCGATAGTCTCTGTCTATCCCGTGAGGGAAGTAGAGGCGTGAATGTAAGTAATTCCCAAATTATTAGAAGGTTGTGCGTAATATTTGGTGGCCATCCAGTGGCCATTGTTTTAATGATGCTCTGGGGGAGGTTAAGGCACAAAAAGTGGCGTGGAGACGTGACCGTTTTATAAAATAATATTTCATACATTAGTTACGTCGAAGTTGACGTAGCTCAGTTGTTTGGGGCTTGACTCTGTATCAATGGGTACAGGGTTGAAATCCCGTTGGAGCACGTACCAATGGAATTGAAATTATCTGATTTTTGATTATGTATATTTTGGCAATAAAAATAATAGTAGTAATTCTATTGACACCTCGAACCCACGTGTTGACAATAGAAAGTATTTAATGTGACAGGTGGTCAGCCATGTCGCCATTTACAAGCACTGACTATTACCTGTTCGGAGAACATGTAGATTTCCTCACAATGTTTTCCCTCACCGTATAATTCGATGCATTTCGTAAATAAACTTTTATTATGAAATTCATTAACCTCCATTTCCATTGGTACACGCTCAAGCAAGATTAGAAATCTGCACCCACTGATACAGAGTCAAGCCCCAAACAACTGAACTATGTCGCATTACATTCATAATAAATATGAAAGGTACAAACGTGATACACTACATAGTATAAAACAAAGTCGCTTTCTCTGTCCTTATATCCCTTTGTATGCTTAAATCTTTGAAACTACGCAACGGATTTTGATGCGGTTTTTTTAATAGATAGAGTGATTCAAGAGAAATGTTTATATGTATAATAACATCCATTAAATAGTGGAGTTGACTATATATTTTATGCGAAGCCGGAGAGGGCCGCTTGTTTAAAATATATAAGATTTCGTCTCCACACCACGCCGTATGCTCCGGAGATCTCCAAGTTTCTTAGCCGTATATAAGCAGCAAAGAAATGCCCCATTCTCTATTGTTCCCCAGAGTTCCCGACAGACCAACAGGTATGTTATTAGAGAGCCAACTAGCTACCTTTCTTATACTTACATTTATTGGTTATTAACCTAAGCTAATCGTGATAATTCCCGGTGGAGGCAGAGTTAAGAACTTTTCTTTTTTTCTGCTTTCCAGTCTGGTTGTTGATTTTATATGCTATATATGTATTTATCTATATGTTTGTTAAATATACGTTGACTAATACCCTTAACACAAGTCTTAAATGAGCTTACCAAGGTAGTTCAATTGATGTAATAATGTCCTAAATATTATTATTATATATCGATATTATTTTATTACATTTATATTATTATTATTAGAAATAGTTTATTTTGTTCATAGCTATTTGTTTTTTACTTACTATAAAGGTTTAAGTTAAGGTTTTTTACTACTTCTAAGTAAAAATTTTGATATGTATGCTTTGAAAGTCAGTCGAAAACATAATATGTTTATTATATATTTTAATCTTAAGACGATTGTAGCCCGTTTTACAAGCCTAATAAACAAAATAAAATAAGATATTAGAGCCTACTTTCTCAGTCATATAGACGCTATATTGAAAAAGGGTGACGTTAGAAGTACCTATAACCGCCGAGTGTGTATGAGTGTCAATGAAGCGAAAGTGGTCTGTCAGGATCGGGACAAATGGGGATCCGTAATCTCTGCCTATCCCTTTACAGGGAATCAGGCGTGATGTGTATGGATTTATTGTGGTTTGTAAATTTTACGTTTAGTATGAACAAAAATCATTCGTGTTTGACAAATCTTTGTGTGCATCTGATTGAGGGTCCAAGTTTTTTGACAATAACTGTTTTGTTTCAAGTTTAAGACATTTAAGAATAAAAGCTATAGGTTTTACTAATTCTTTAATAAATGCTCTGTGAGTTTTATTTCGAGTGTCCAATATTTGTACCAAATCTTTTTATATTTTGGTTACTTAGATCATTTACCTTTTAGTAAGTCTTTATTGATATTCTGTATTAGTACATTTAGTGGCATAATATTCAGGTTCTAACGAATAATTATTAGTAATAAAACCAATTTTACAGAAAAAAATATGTTAGGAAAAAAATACATAAAAATAAATACTTTCATTGTGTAATAAAAGAAAGACAAATGCGTTCACAACCACTAACCCCCTGCGGGGTAGTCAGAGGGGGTAGTCAGAGATTCAGGTGTCCGTCTCCGCAATTACGAAGGTAGTGATTCTATGGGCACCTCTAACCCACGCGTTAACCAGATAGTCAGTACTCAATGTGACAGGTGGCTAACCCTGTCGCCATTTACAAGCACTGACTATTACCTGTTCAGGGCACAAGTAGGTTTCCTCACGATGTTTTCTCTCACCGTGGTATTCGACGCATTTCGTAAATGTATTTTTATTACATTATGTGATATGAGAAAGCATAGGATTCGTATGTGTATTTTTATTTTAGCATCTGTATTTTCTCCCATGCTAGCTAGGACGTAAAAATAATGCTAACTAGCTGCCGTTCTTCCCGGCATATCGTAGAAGGCGACTAAGGGATTTTACAGTTTCACAAATGAGGGAGCAAGGCCCCTGGTAATTCGATGTTCGATTTAGCTACACGTTAACATCATTTCGATTGTCCATTATGTGAAAAATGGGCCCTCAATCCAGATGCACACCATAAAAAAACATAACATACGCTTCACGACGTGTGTTTTACACTCCCTTTTTAAATGTAACAGAGTAGTCAAGTACTTAAATGTCTATCTCGGAAATCTCGAAGGCATGTTAGGTATGAGCCACTCAAAGCTTTTTCACTAGATAGACAGCACCCAACGTGATAGGTAGTGAACCATATCGATATATACAGGCACTGTTACTATCCAGAGGTATTGGCAAGTTTGCTTACGATATTTTCCCTCACCGTTATATTTATGGCAAGTTGCCATTACCTAATATAAGTTACTAGCGACCTGCTCCGGCTTCGCGCGGGTATAAAATATAACTCTACTATTTAATGGATGTTATTATACATATAAAACTTCCTCTTAAATCACGCTATCTATAAAAAACCGTATCAAAATCCGTTGCATAGTTTCAAAGATTTAAGCATATAAAGGGACATAGGGACAGAGAAAGCGACTTTGTTTTATACTATGTAGTGATAGGTCTATAATTCTTACAACCTTAGAAAAGGCAGCTAGTTAGCGTTGTATGCACGTCCCAAATTAACACAGGACACAATTACTACCTCAAAAGGGCACAAAATAACAAGTTAAGCAAACTTACTCAAGTAATTAACTTAACTGACCAACTACTAAGTATTTTATTGAATCAATACTTACGCAGTTGTCCAAAGTTCTCTTAATTAGCCATGTGTACTACATATATACATGCTTTAGGCCACGAAAACTTGTAGCATAATAACAAATAACAGCGGCTATCTGACTGTCATATGTCTTATACCTTTTACTTACCCTTACTTTACTTATTTACCTTTTTGCTGCGACAATAACATGCACAAGCTATACCCCCTAGTTTGTAAGTTTGATTTGTAAAATATTTGTGTTGTGTATGTTTTTGTGGCTGTAAATAAATGCTTTAATATTATATTATATACCTCGGACTTCGTATGAGAAAGGTCCTAGGTTCGAATTTCGACTCTAGCATGTACCAATGAATGAAATTTAATTATGTATTTTTCATTTACGTGCATAATTTACAGTCGCTAACGGTGAGTGAAAACATCGTGATGAAACCTGCCTATCCCGCAGGATAGCAGGCAGGCAGATAGTACTATATACGGCAATACGGTTCACTACCTATCACGTTATGTGCTGTCTATCTAGTGATACGCGGCCTTCGAATGATCCATACCTAACATGCCTTTGAAATTTTGGATATGGGCATTCAAGCCTCTGACAGGGTACGCCATAATAAAAAAGGGAGTAGTTATACACAAGTCGTGAAGCGTATGTATGTATGCATTATTATATATAACTCCAGAATATAGCGAGATGGTGGTGAATCAACCAAGCAAGGGATCGCCTAGGCATATTGGTATATTTACCAAGAAAACCATGCCTATCTCTTTTTATCTATCTCGAGGGATAGGCAGGTTTCCTCACGATGTTTTTCCTCACCGAATATGGAGCTTTGAACAATCATGCTAAAAATTACCAGAGATCTTAGGAAACTAGTTCGTTTTGCAAAATTACAGTTCAATACAGGATCAGTAATAGTGTGATGTTGGTAGTGGTTTAACAAGTGACAAGTTCGCCGTTTTGTAAGCGAAATTTGACACATGCCGATTTCAATGGTGATATTTGACACTTCCGGTCATTTACTACAAAACTTCACACTATTACTGATTTGATATTGAACTGCGTTTGTGATAAAACGCGTTAGTAAACTTGGACCCCTGTACCCGGAACAGGTAGTAGCAAGTGGTTGTAAATGGCGACACGGCTTACGACCTGTCACATTAATTATTGACTATCTTGTCAACATGAGAATTCAAGGTGGCCATAGAATCACTTCACCAGATAGTGAGCACTGAAAATGACAGGTGGTAAGCCATGTCACCGTTTCCAAAAACCATCGATTTTTTGATAGTATAGTTAATAGGCAGGTTTAATAATAATATAATAATAATAATATTTGGACATTATTACACCAATTGAACTAGCCCCTTGGTAAGTTCATTTAAGACTTGTGTTAAGGGTACTATTCAACGTATATAACATATATAATCAACGACCAGACTGGAAAGCAGTAGAAAAGCGTAGTTCTTAACTCTGCCTCCACCGGGAATCGAACCCGGGACCTCACGATTAGCGTTCCGGCGGCTAACCGATCGCGCCACGAAGTTTTCCTTACGATGTTTTATCTCACCGTTAACAACTACACATTATGTACGTAAATGTACATTTTTAAATTATTTTCATTGGTACAGAGCCGAGATTCGAACCTAGGACCTCTAATCAGAAGTCAGAGGTCTTACCCACAGTTCTACAGCCGCGTTTTACGAGGAAATAATAATGTTATATGCCATCATAAGCCGACCAATTTATCTGTCGTTGCCAATATATCATAACGTTACTACGTAAGATAAATAAGTTTATAAGCCTTTCATTTAATAACATACGAACGCTGTTACTCACTAGGGGGTTAAGTCGAAACGATTTTAATCAAAGATCTGCGTTGTATGTACTTACATACTGGCTTTTAGTCTGGCTTGCAAGCATACTAGAATCTAGATTATTGTGAACAGACTAGCCACTACCTATCACGTTGGGTGCTGTCTATATAGTGAAACAGCTTTGGGTGACTCATATCTAACATGCGTCCGAAATTTCGTAGATATATATTTTATATATACTTTGAATTTTGTAGATATATAGTTGTAAATTCGACGTAGCTCAGTTGTTTAGGGTTTGGCTCTGTATCAGTGGGTACAGGGTTCAAATCCCGTTTGAGCATGTACCAATGGAAATGAAGCTTAATGAATTTCTATGTACATTTTCGTTATAAAAACACATTTACGAAATGCATCGAATTATACGGTGAGGGAAAACATCGTGAGGAAACATACCTGTTCGTCGAACAGGTAATAGTTAGTGCTTGTAAATGGCGACATGGCTCACCACCTGTCACATTGAGTACTGACTATCTGGTTAACACGTGGGTTCGAGTTGTCCATAGAATTACTACCTTCGCAATTGCGGAGATGGACACCTGAACCTCTGACTACCCCGCAAGGGTTAATGGTCGTGAATGCGTTTGTTTTTGTTTGTTTTGTATATACTTTCACCACAATAAAAAGGGATATGCATACACAAGTTGTGAAGCGTATGTTTTATGTTATGATTATTTCCGTGATATATTAAGGTGTACATATAAAATTAACATAGATTGAAAAAATGAATATATGTGGGTAAAGTAACGGTTACGTAGGGGCCGGCCCAGTAAGACATATGACAGTCAGATAGACGCCATTTTGAAAAAGAGTGATGTTAGAAGAGGTCAATGAAACGAAAGTGGTTTGTCAGGATCGGGCAGATAGGGATCCGTGATCTCTGTCAAACCCTCTACAAGGAATCGGGCGTAATGTGTATCTAGCTGCCGTTCTTTCCGACATTTGTTGTCACACAACGTGTTATGGTTGTAAAGTCAGTTCTTTTATATAATTACTAGCGACCCGCTCCGGCTTCGCACGGGTATAAAATATATAGCCTACTCCACTATTTACTGGATGTTATTATACATATAAACCTTCCTATTGAATCACTCTATCTATTAAAAAAAAACCGCATCAAAATCCGTTGCGTAGTTTCAAAGATTTAAGCATACAAAGGGACAGAGAAAGCGACTTTGTTTTTTACTATGTAGTGATTATTATTTAATATTTTGTATGTATAGAAAATTTACTCTTATGTGTACATAAATACATATACATATTTAGCACGTCCTCTAATAGCTTTAGGAGTGAACAGAACTTTGGATATAGGTACATTAACGCCAAGTTTTTTTTTAGCATAAATAATATGGTTGAGTCTAATGGAATATTGGTGACTTGTTGCTAGCCCGTTCTCCAATAGATTCCATTTACCCCTAGTCCCTTAGTCGCCTCTTACGACATGCCGGAAAGAACGGCAACTAGTTAGCATTATTCTCGTCTTCAAGATTCTATCCATCTCGAAAGGGATTAAAGGACGTGAATATATATGTATATCAAAAATACTGAAATGTATACCAAAAATATAGCTAAACGTACAGCAAAGGTTAGATTTGGTTTTGGACTGTATTATTTTGGTGACGAATTAAATATTTAGATTTGTTATTTTGAATTTTTTATATTCTTTTACGAATATGTGCCATTTATTATGATTATATTGATTTTTCTGCAGTAAACAAGAAAGAAAAGGTCAAACATATTTCGAAAATCAAAATGGCTGACACACGGCGTCTTTGTTTTTTGTTCATCTGCGTCATGCTGTGCATGGAAGTTTGCTATACAGCCAGTGTAAGTATTATTTTTCTTACATATATTTCTTTTAATACATTTATTTTTAACATTTGACATAAGTAGAATGACTAGCTGTATTTCCTCACGGCATGTCGTAGGAGCTGAATAAGGTACTAGGGATCAATGAAGGGAATGCATTGGCGAAGAGCTAGCAATCTGACAAACAATAATTTTCATGCTAAAACGTAATAATATGACAAACATAATAGCAAGATAGTCAGACCTGGGCCCTTACTCCACTAATTCATTTTAGCCACAATATTACTTCAGTATCGATTTTATACTTTAACTTAACTTAACTTTACTAACAAATTTTGGCCACTGATGGGCTATCAAACTACGTCTGCGTCTGAAGTACAAAAAAAGCTACTCCACTAACCAAACGTCAGTCAATGTCAGTTCAATAGCCTTATATTTGGTACTCCACTATAGACATTTCCATTCTTGAGTTGCCACTGAAGTGCCACTGAAGCACCACTGAGCTATTGAGGCACAAGTGTGGCTGTCAAAATATTAGCAAAGTTCCACTTTTACGGCCGAGACGCAGAAGTATCGCAATAGCGACGCAGTTGAGCGGCTGTCAAAGTTAATTAGTGGAGTAAGGGCCCTGTTAGGTAGCCCAGTGAAGCGGCTGTAGCCCAGTGGGCAAGTGGTAAGACTTCTTATCAGAAAGATCCTAGGTTTGAATCCCGTCTCTGGCGTGTGTGTTTTGCACTCGGTCGACGTTTACAGGCACTGGCTATTACCTATCCCGAGGTATAGGCAGGTTGCCTCACGATGTTTTTCTTGACCGTTTGCGACTGTAAATTATGTAGGTTTTTTAAATTTCATTCATTGGTAGATGCCAGAGCCGGGATTCGAACCTAGAAGTTTGAATAAGAATTCAGAGGTCTTACCCACTGAGCTACAGCCATTATATTAATCTAGCTGTATATGTAATATTGCATTCTGACAGATCCCAAGAAGCTACGACTCTCGACTTAACGGTGAAGTAATGCTATTGAAGAAACGACCATTCTGCAATGCGTTTACAGGTATGTATGTATACACCATGGAGTAATTAATAAAAGGAGTGGGCCCTACGCAATATTTGTATGGAAACTAGCGTGGCATTACGCAGGGTGAAACGAGGTACGCGGGATGGAGGGGTAAATTACAACCAATCAAAACACGGCATCGGCCAATCAAATTAGGTATAATCTTTCTACTACACATTTTTAGACTCCGCACCAATCAAAACAGACCATTGGGTCTCCGCACCGCGTTACGGGAACCGCTCCTTACGCCGGGTCCTCTTTATATTTTGTTCGTGATATATACACACAAGGTCTATATATATATATATATATATATATATATATATATATATATTTAGTTTTTTATTAACAAACTAGCGACCCGCTCCGGCTTCGCACGGGTATAAAATATATAGCCTACTCCACTATTTAATGGATGTTATTATGCATATAAACCTTCCTCTTGAATCACTCTATCTATTTAAAAAAACCGCATCAAAATTCGTTGCGTAGTTTCAAAAATTTAAGCATACAAAGGGACATAGGGACAGAGAAAGTGACTTTTTATACTATGTAGTGATAAGACTAGCACAGGACAAAACTATACATCAAAATTAATAAATTGTAAAAAAAATTATTTTATTTTGTCAGGATGTGGCAGAAAGCGGTCGAATGATCCGCCAGGAATGCCAGTGCAAGAGATTTTTAAACAGCGACAGGTATAGTATACCATTAACCCTTGCGAGGTAGACAGGGGTTCAGGTGTCCATCTCACCTCGAACCTACGCGTTGACCAGATAGTCAGTACTAATTGTGACAGGTGGTAGGCCATGTCGCCATTTACAAGCACTAATTAGCTGTTCAGGGGACAGGTAGGTTTCCTTACGATGTTTTCCCTCACCGTAGTATTCGGTGTATATGTAATTTGTATTGCAATAATATACATAGAAATTCAAGAAACTTCATTACCATTGTTCATGCTCAAGCGGGATTTGAACCCTGTACCCACTGATACAGAGTCAAGCTCCAAACAACTGAGCTACGCCGAATTTAGTTTCATTTATCTTGATCATTAAGAAACTAAGCAATAACATACATATACATTCACGTCCTTCAATTCCTTTCGGAGTGAACAGAACCTCGGAGATTTATTATATCCTAGGTCACTTTTTAGCATAAATATTGGTTGTGATGTCATATGGAACATTAGTGATAGGTTGCTAGCCCATCGACCAATTGATTCCACTTTTCCCTAAGCTATAACGATTAAGATATCTGACCATCTATATGTCGGAAATTCAAGCGGATCAGTATCCACGTGTTCGTCGTTGACGTCCTCCATGTCGATTTCTGTAACAATCAGTGCGCACACCTGGCGCCGGCGACGTTCCGAGCAAAAATATATCTCCACTAGCAAACGAACGCACTACTGACAGTTAGATTTTACATTGACAATCAATCAGTTTGAATCTATGGCTTTGGCGCAGTGTTGTAATACCACCATATACGCTGAAGTAAATTCATTACCTCTAACACGGCCATTCTGCGCATCAACGCGCTCTCGCGTTGCTTTTCGATAGCACACTCGGCCTAGACGCCAACACCACACACGCACATAATCGAATTCATGCAGTTCACACCAAGCAAAGCGTTAAGGGCTTTCAACATGTTATTACTCTAATTCACCGCAAAGCGTTAGAGCTTTCAGCATATTATTGCAAGCGCAAAGCGTTAGAGCTTTCAGCATATTACTGCAACCGCAAAGCGTTAGAGCTTTCAGCATATTACTGCAACCGCAAAGCGTTAGAGCTTTCAGCATATTACTGCAACCGCAAAGCGTTAGAGCTTTCAGCATATCATTGCTCTAATTAACCACAAAGCGTTGGAGCTTTCAGCGTTAATCTAGAGTGATACTTCATACACGTTGCAAAGCGTTGTAGCTTTCAACAACTGTCATGGGTCAACAGATTTGTATCCAACTTCATCACAAAGCGTAATAGCTTTCAGCTGTCTATCCGGTCAAAGCGATGAGGCTTTCAACGTACAAAGAAAAACGTCTTGTAAATCAACAATAAGCAAAACATGTTTATTAATTCATATCCACATTCGATCAAATGACAAATTAACGTTTTCGATACAGTAATGAGTATCAAACAAATTACAACATAAAATACAATTGCTTATAATAAGACTAATCATCTTTGGATTCGACAGAATCGATACAGTCTGACAGTTCGGGTAAACTAGCTGGATATTTACGTAGTCGTTCATGACAAACATATTGGGCTCGTCCCCCAGATAATGGCTCAACCATGTAACGTTCATTTGAACACACCTTAGTTATTTTGTTTGGACCATTATACTTTTCACTCAACTTGTTAATGACGCGCGGATTCTTTTGAACTAAGACCAAGTCACCTACTACAAAAGGTCGAATAGCGGCTTTATTAGCGTCATAACGGACTTTATCTTTCATTGCTTGCTCGTCCATCCTACTCTTAGCTGTTTGTCTTATTTCTGTCAAGTCTTGTTCGTTATCACTGTCGAAATCTATACTGAGATAATTAAGTCTGGGCGGGCTCTTGTTACAACCGAATAGTAGCTGAAAAGGGCTTTTACCACTACTTTTAGATACAGTACAATTTAGAGCTAGTTGGACTTCCCCAACAACAGATTTCCAAGACCTGTTTTCGTGATTTTCAGCCACTGTAAAACAGTTCGTCAGTACCGACATTACTCGTTCCACCTGTCCATTTGCACGGCTAACGCCACTGGCAATTTCATGGAAATCAATGAACCATTCTTTGCAAAGGCTTTGGAACTCTCGTCCTGTAAAGGAGGTGCCCTGATCAGAGATGATACGTTTGGGTGTTCCAAATATGTGAACAAAATTTCTAAGTGCTTCACAGGCGGATCGCGAAGTAAGATCTTTAACGATAGTTAGATAACAAAATTTTGTGAAAGCATCAATAATGACGATTACATACTCTTTGGATGTCCTTCCACCGGTCAATTTACCGCTGGTATCTATGTGAATGGTGTGAAACGGCTCAGCAATTTTATCTATGGGATGTAAGGCAGATTGCTTTTTACCAGAAGGGTTCTTATTTATTTTACATGGCAAACAATGATCAACATAAGCCCTAACGGACGAGGTCATGTTAGGGAACCAAAAATATTCTCGTATTTTAGATAAAGTTTTATCCCAACCGAGATGTTTTAGCTCGTCATGGAACCTTTGGATTAGCTGCCAACGAAAATTTTTGGGTACTATAACGCGACTAAATGTTTTATTATCTACTTGAAAGTTTTTATGTAGTAAATTATCTTTGTAGGTATAAGACGACCTAAGGTTGGCATCGATTGTGTCATTTTCAATGGATTCTATAATTCGATTAATATCAGGGTCTAACTTTTGTTCAGCCTGCAACCATTCACAATTTACACGCGAAACATTTACCTCCCTGCAGCCAACGGGGTTACGACTTAAGTAGTCTACATGTGGGATTCGTTCACCCTTTCGATACTCGATTTCAAAGTCAAAAGTCTGCATGTATGCCCACCACCTATGGACACGAGGCAAAAGCTCACGCTTATGACGAGACGCTTTCAAAGCGTTACAGTCCGTAACGACCTTAAACTCTCGACCGAGTAGGTAGTGCCGAAAATGTTTCAGCGCCTTAAACACCGCGAGAGTTTCCAGCTCATAGCTGTGGTATCTGCTCTCTACATCCGTTGTCCTCTGACTGAAATAACCGATAACTTTTAACTGAATGTCAACTTTCTGAAATAATATTGCTCCGTATCCGATCGAACTCGCATCTGTGTGTAGTTCGATCGGCTTATTGGGATCAAATATTGTTAAAACGGGTGCAGAAATCAGATGCCCTATCACAGCAGCATGAGCCCTCGTATGTTCGGGAGTCCAGTCCCATTTAGCATCTTTTTTTGTAAGGGCGTACAAAGGCGCCATGATAGAAGAAAAATTTGGCACGAACTTTCGAAAATAGCCAGCGAGGCCATTAAATTGACGCAACTCTTTAACGCAAGTCGGTAAGGGAGCGTTGGCTAAAGCCTTTATCTTTTCGGGGTTAGGCTTGATGCTATTATCTGCGATCACGTAGCCTAAATATTCGACTGAGGACCTAAGGAAGGCGCATTTCCTCCAATTAAAAGCAAAACCAGCTTGTGACAGGGCAAACAACACCTGATCAAGGTTCTGGAAAGCATCTTCCTTCGTTTTTGAAAACACCAGGACGTCATCCATATAGACAAGCGCTATCTTATCCTTTAGACCTTTCAGAGCTTTATTGATAGCCCTTTGATACACAGAAGGTGCGTTACAGAGCCCAAACGGCATCTTCATGTATTCCCAAACACCATCGGGAGTGATAAACGCGGTCTTTTCAATGTCACTCTGGGAATCCATCATAATTTGATGAAACCCTGAGGCCATGTCCAGAATTGAGAAATACGATGCCTGTCCAATGGCATCAATTTGTTCGGATATCAGCGGTAAAGGGTAACTGTCTCGCACGGTATTGGAGTTAAGCTCCCTATAATCGACGCAAAGGCGGTCGGACCCGTCTTTCTTTTTAACAAGCAAGGCAGGGCTAGAGAAAGGCGAAGAACTCTCACGTACTATGCCTTTTCTTTCCAAATCACCTATAATCTCTCGCATTACTGCTCGTTCAGAGGGGGCCAACCTATACGGGTGTCGTTGTACAATTTTGTCAGGGTTTTTTAGTTTAATTTGCATCGTTCCCGTACTAACTGTGGTATTAGAGTTCCCGCTAGTAAAATTGTCTTTGTATTTTTCTAAAATAGACCTCAATCTATCAATGTCACAAGTCTCACTCAGGCCAGTGTTAATTTTGTCTAAATCTGTGTTTATGTTTAAAGCAAGACAATTAATGACACTAGCATCGCGTAAAATTTTAGCACCTTCACTGTTAAGGGTAAAAACTAAACCAGGGGTCTTAAATATTTCTCTACCTAAGATTACGTCATAGGGAAGCAAATGTGAGTCAGCAATAACAAATGTTACCTCAGTATGGAGCCCGTCAAACTCAGCATAAGTAGTCATTTTCCGAAATGAATAACATGGTACGGATCCAATACCCGTGAGACGCGTAAATGAAATTTCTTTCTTATCTGGCAAACAATCAGCGATTTCTTTTTTAATCAGTGAACATTCCGAACCGCTGTCAATAAGTGCTTGCAAAGTATAACCACCTAAGCATATTTCAATCAAAGAGTCATTGGAGGGTGAGCAAACATTGACTGACCTCGTTTGAGGTTTAAAGTCTTTAGTTTTCTCGTCTCGCTGCTTCGTAAAACAGGTAGACTCGGAATGTCCAGACTTGTGACAATAAGAACATTGTGTAACAATTGGCTTATCGCTAGATTTATCAACAGATGCACGAGATTGGGTAGCACTATCATTTTTATTTCTATTACGCAACAGTAATTTGCAGTGTCGTTGCAAATGCCCTAACTTATTACAATTATGACAACGACGATCAACAGATGACTCACCAAATTTAGGCCGCTTAGAATTTTCATGATCAATACGCGTCGTATCGAAACGGCGCTTAAGATTCTTAATGTTAGGATACGTATTTAAATGCCTATCGAGTGCCACAAAACTCGTCGGCGTATTTTTAAGCAAATCTGTGCGTACCTGAACGTCTGTGATACCGAAGATCACCACTTCAATCTTGTTGGACTCACCCCAGCCTGTGTCCAGCCGGTCTATTAGCGCCAACTTGTTGGTAGAATACTCGACGTATGTGACCGCCTGGTCACTTCTATACTCCACCATATCGCGAAACAGATCGTAGAACCTTCTAGTTGAAATGAACTGTCGGGAAAGTCGCTCCTTCAACTCTGTCCAGGTCTTGCACAGAGGGTACGAACGTGCGGCCCACTTCTTGGCACGTCCTTGCAAATGGGTGAACGCGGCGTTCCTCGTTTCGTAATCCGTCCACGAATTGTTCTTCATGTGGTGTTCAATCTCCTCGCACCACTGAATCGCGGTAAATTGACACTCGTCTGGATCAAACGTGGGAAGATAAATTTCGCTTGCCTTCAGTTTTCTGGAATCCGCGATGCTCGTGGACGATTTCTGGTTCGAGCTTTGGAAGCCCGCCATCATATTTTGGAAGAATGTTGCCCATGCTTCAGACGGAGGAACACCATGTCCATCGTAATTCAAAGTCGATGGACCCGGCGGCCTATCTTCCCGGGCTTCGTATTCTCGCGAGAAATATCCTTGATTTTGCGTAGCAGGCATTGCGGTAGACGCGCAAGGTGATTTTGGGAGTGATCCCACCGCTGCTGTCAGAAATTCAAGCGGATCAGTATCCACGTGTTCGTCGTTGACGTCCTCCATGTCGATTTCTGTAACAATCAGTGCGCACACCTGGCGCCGGCGACGTTCCGAGCAAAAATATATCTCCACTAGCAAACGAACGCACTACTGACAGTTAGATTTTACATTGACAATCAATCAGTTTGAATCTATGGCTTTGGCGCAGTGTTGTAATACCACCATATACGCTGAAGTAAATTCATTACCTCTAACATATATATCCGCAGTTTCAGATAATATAGACACTTGCAGACCCATTTAATGTTTACATACATACATACACATCATACCTGATTCCCTGTAGAGCGGTAAGCAGAGATTACGGATCCCTATTTGTCCTGGCAGACCACTTCCGTTTCATTGACACTCATACACCTCAAACGCACTCGGCGGTTATAGGTACTTCTAACGTCACCCTTTTTCAATATGGCTTCTATATGACTGTCATGTGTCTTTTTATTTAATAGTTGTATATATTAATGTCTTCTATTCTATTTTTCAGTACATAGACGAGATAGATCAAGACAGGTCCGTAGAAGATTTATCCCGAAAGATAATAAGCGACATCTCTGAGAAGATCAAGGAACTTTTAGAGGCCGCGAGCGAGTTGAGGCGAACTGACAAGTTTGCCTCCGACACCATCTATACGCAGAACAAGTAGATATTTGGATTTATGGCTATGTGAAGGTATTTTCTTAATACATATATTCTAAAGGATAGCAATAAAACGAGTGACTGTAAATTACAGTTCTAAGTGTCAAAATTAATTAATTTGGGTTATAGAATTACTAAGTGAGCGACTGACTGCGAGTGACGAGAAATCAACAGAACAGCAACTTACAAACATTAATTTGACTTACTTAAAATACATAATGAGCAGCTTCATAATATTTGAGCGACCTAATATTTGTTTGCGGGTCAACGTTACGTCCTGCATTTTTTAAAATATTTGGCAAATGTATTTTTTATACTGAGCGGCATTTTATCTTAAATGAAGTGTTTCGAATACAAAAACTACTTTGAAAAATACACTGATGAGCAGAGTATAATGAGCTCACATTTAAAAAACAAAAATAATATGAAATAACTATTTGAAGAAACACTATTCTATTAGTTGAGAAGTTTTATTATCGAAATATAAGGGTAATTAAATAAAACAATGTACTCCGTAAAAATAAAGTAATATGCATGCATTTATTTCTAAACTAACCTAACCTAACCTAAACTTTGCTCAAAGTGAACTTTTTAGTAGTTCGCTAAGTATAACCTCACTTAGAAAAATCGAATCTATCTTAATATTGAAGTTGCCCTCTCTGTATTTCCAGTCGCTCACTTAGTAATGAAGTCGCTCAGATAAAATTTTTTTGTAAGCTCGTTCTGGATTTTATTATAAATCAATATTCGTCGTCAGTTTAGTTAATTTTTCGCTTACTCAAATTTATACCGCTCAAGTTATTAAAACAGTATGTCATCATCAGTCGCAAAGTTTTTGTTTTGTTCGCTCGTTTTATAATTCCCCTATTCTAAAAGAATGACTAATGCGTTTAAACCCTTACGGGATAATCAGCGGTTCAAGTTTCCATCTCCGCAATCATGAAGGTAGTAATTCTATTGCCACCTTGAGCGTGTTGACCATAGTCAGTACTCAATGTGTTAGAGGGTAAGCCGAGTAGCCATTCACAAGTGCAATTACCTGTTCAGGGAACAAGTAGATTACCTCACGATTTTTTTCCTCACCGTAATTTTCAGTGCATTTCGCAAATATATTTTTACTGCGCAAATGTACATAGATAATAGGAAAATTTTATTTCCATCGGTACATAGTCAAGCGAAAATTGAACCCTGTACCCACTGATACAGAGTCAAGCCCCAAACACCTTAGTTACGCCGAATTACGTAATATTAATATATATAATGATATCTTTTTATTTCAGACAAGCCTGAGACCCTGGGTAACGAAACTTGGCATAACTGGCATAATATATTGGATCCGTAGTGCGTTGGCTCAAAAAAAAGTAACATATTTAAAAATGAAATAGCTATGTATAATTTAATTTAATTATTGTTATTAAATTAATTAATAAAGATATTAATGTATGAATTGTAATGTAGAATTAAGTGACTGTGGTTTTTCTGTATAGTTTTGAGGTTGGCTTTTATAAAAAAAGTATAATACGTTGTTTTATTTTGGAAAAAGATGTAAAAATGTTTTTATTTATTATTAGTCAAATTTTTTCTATGTTCAATATTTTTTCATGTTTTTATATTGGTTTAAAATTATTAATTCTTGTTTAATTTTTTTACAAAGCGTTTATAAGCTGGGTATTTATAGCGCTCGAAGAAAATTACAAAAAAAAAAACAAAAAATGTGTTTATAATGTAATTTTAAATACCATTAAATGGTATTTTAAGTGAATTTTCTAAAATAAATTATAAGTTATGTTGATTCATTGATTATTCTATGTTTTTCTAGACAAATTCGAATTTTATAAGACAATGTTTTATGTTATTTTTTAGAATCTTTTTAGTAAATAAGTTAAATATATTCTTATTCAAACCTACAATAAATGTTAAATTATTACCTAGGAGGTGACATTAGGATAAAAATAAATGAAATATATAATTAAATATACATAAAATATGTGTACGCACGAATATCAAAGGTTTCTATGTTTTAAAAATATTCTAACCTAAAAAAAAACATCGTGAGGGAACCTGCCTATTTCTCGGAATAGGTAATAGTCAGTTTTAGCCGGCGGTTTGGGCTACCTATATGTAATTAAGGAGGCCTATATCCAGCAATGGACTGCTATAGGCTAATTAATTGAAATTTCCTTACGATGTTTTCTTTCATCATATAAAGAAAAAATATATTATAAAAACGTACATTTTATTTATTTCTAATTTTCTACTCTTCTCTGGCGTGTACCAAGGAATGAAATGTGTTTTTTTTTTCATTTACTTACATAATTTACAGTCGCTAACAGTGAGGGAAAACATCGTGAGGAAACCTGCCTATCCCTCGGGATAGTTAATAACCAGTACCTGTATACGGCGATACGGTTCACTACCTATCACGTTGGGTGCTGTCTTTAGTGAAACGCGGGCTTTGAGTGGCTCATATCTAACTTTGAAATTTCGGAGATGGGCACTCAAGCCTTTGACTACTCCGCCACAATAAAAAAGGGAGTGTGTATACACAAGTCGTGAAGCGTATGTTATGTTATTATTTTGTTTTTTTAGTTTGTTATACTGCAACTAAAATCGAGATGAACTTTGTACATGTTATTTCTAATTGTAGATAATAATATATGAATGTAATAATCTGTGTATATTTGTTTTATTTATTTCCCCTGTATATACTAGTACTACTACTCTAGGAGGTAAAAAGAATGCTAACTAGCTGCCGTTTTTCCCAGCATGTCGTAGGAGGCAAATAAGGATAGTTGGAATCCATTGGGTGTGGGATAGCAATCCGTCACTAATATTCCATTTTAATTCCGTTGTTATTTCTGAGGACTTGTTGACTCAGACAGCTGGATGTAGATGTTCATAGTGACCGAATTGATATTATAGCCCTGTGGTTCTGAATGAAAGGCGTGAATGCAATATGAAAACCAACAAATGTATTGGTATTTTAGTGAGAGGCTACTAATAGTGTATTTATTGAAGGACAGGCTAGCAACTCATACATACACACACATCACTCCCGTTTCCCTGTAAAGGGATAGGCAGAGATCACGGATCCCCATCTGTACCGATCCTGACAGACCACTTTCGCTTCATTGACACTCGTTGACCTCATACTCACTCGGCTCTCGGCGGTTATAGGTACTTCTAATATCACCCCTTTTAATATGGCGTCTATCTGACTATCATATATGTCTTATTGAGAAGGATTAATAATTAACGGGACTTATCACGTATGTTTTTATATAATAAAGTTACCTTTATTAACCCGACGTTTCGGCTACGTTGCAACAGCCATGTTCACGGGCAGACTGACGATTCATATTACTTCGTCTCCACCGCAGTGCCCTGTCAAATTTTTCTCCGACTACCCTCACTGCTACGTTTTTATCAATATCACACGATAATGTTGAGCCGAATAATAGATCGCCATTCGCCATAGCCATAGCCACAAGATACTGTGAGTGTAGTGTGTAAGTCGCGTGTTATTGATAAAAACGTAGCAGTGAGGGTAGTCGGAGAAGAATCTGACAGGGAATCATGAGTATAAATCTCGAATGTCGTAAAACTTATTGAGAATGAAGATTATTTTGTGTCGGGGTTCTGTTCACTCTATAAGAAAGGTAAATGATGTATGTACAATCAGCACAGTCTCAGCAACGTTTTACAAAGTTTAAGTTTATAAGAACAAAAGACAATATTTTACATTTTAAAATTGGCGCCACTATGCATTGTCAAGGCCACTATACGATCGCGTGCTTCGAAAAAAAGCGTTGACTGTACATTGAATTGAAAGTCAAAAAGCTGTGTAGGTATTTATTTTACATAATAGCAATAATTTTATTCCAGCTCTCATAATATTAATAACTATGACTAATTAAATAATAAATTAATAATTTACTTTTCATTAATAAAAATAATTTATATAAATGTCCTTAACCCAGCCGTTCAGGACATTTTCATTAAAATATTAAAACAACTAATAATTGGAAACATTCTTCTCAAGGGTGTACGTAATGAAGAACAGAAGAGCATGTAAGAAGGTTAATGGGTGTATGAAGCGAGAGATTTGTCACCCGTTCCAGGTGGCCTAATAGTCTCTGCCTATCCCTTTAGGGACGTAAATGCCTGAATATATGTATGTATGTATATCATAAATTTTGGTGAGGGAAAACATCGTGAGGAAACGTGTCTTTTTCTAAAAAAAATGGACACCCATCCAAAAATTTACCGCAACCATCGTTGCTTAACTTCAGTGATTGATTGAGAGTTTTTAGTGATTGATTGAAACGCTTTTAGTCTTTGTTAAAAAAGGAAATAGGAAATATATATTTTTATTCTATTTGAATATTAATAATAATAAAATTAACTAATTGTGATAACATGTTGACAAAAGCATTAATATTTTAGATATTAATTAAATAGCAAATATATATTAACTTAAATAGTAAATTAACATGTAAAATAAATTAACTTAATAATGGTTAATAATTTTATAATGTAAGAACCCAAATTCTTAACGAATATGAAATGATCGTTTGACATCCCATAATTTCATTTATGACAACAGTAAGACTCATTGACACGAGAAGTGATTTTACTGTCGTCTGAATGAGTCTTTAAAACCGTTTACTAATTCATTTTACAATCGTTTATTATTAATAATAATTTACTTATTCATTTTACGTTTACTTATTGATTTACATTGTATCTTATTAACATACTTTTCAACTTTAGCAATCTTTTTTCAAAACATAACCTCAAAATTTTACCATTATTTTTTCGATTATGTGCTGTATTGGTATGGGAAATCTTCGTCACTAATGCTCATTTTATCCTCAGTTCCTACTCCGTTGTGACTCCACGGCACATCTATGTCTTCGATGGCGAAAATCGGGACCTTTTTAGATAGTTTTAGGTCATTTCTATATGGTGTGTGGTCTATGGGTATCTGAAAAGAAGATTAGGTGTCAGTTTTTGGCAATTAAAAATATTGGAAAGAAAATAGTGAAAAAATGTGATTTTCATATACGTACTTAACTTAAAGTCGGTAACGGTGAGGAGAAACATCGTGAGGAAACCTACTTATCCCTCGGGATAGGTAACCAGTGCCTGTATTCAGCGATACGGTACACTACCTATCACGTTAGGTGCTGTCTATCAAGTGAAACACGGGCTTTGAGTTGCTCATAACTAACATGCCTTCGAAATTTCGGAGATAAGTGGATTTATTAGATTTTATACAATTTGTGATCGACTTTTTAAGACTTTTATTTACTCTCCTGTCTTGCTAAATGGCGCTTCACTTCACCTCTCCACCGTCGATTAGTAGACTTGGCCCCTCAATGTAGAGTCAACGCTAAAAGTGCAGTCCCAGTAACTTTTTATAAGGTTTACGTATACAAGAACAAACGACAATATTTTACATTTCACAGCACGCGAACGTATAATGGCCGTGACAATGGATAGGGGCGCCATTTAAAATGTAAAATATTGTCTTTTGTTCTTATGAACTTAAACCTTATAAAAAGCTACTGGGACTGCACTTTTAGCGCTGACTTTACATACTTACTTATATCCTTTAATCCCTTTTGGTGTGGACAGAAGCTCAGAGCCATAAAATCTCCTTGGTAACTTTAAGTATTAGGGTTGTGATAGCATTTATATGAAATGTATGTGACAGGTTGCTAGCCCATTGCAAATTAGCACATGGCGATGGTAAGATACATAATGATTGCAAATTAGGTACAATATTGTGGTGAAATATTTATTTATTTATATATGCATATGTTGTTTTTATAAAAAGTTACTGAGACTGCACTTTTAGCGCTGAATATGGCAAACAATCTCACCTCATTCCCGTTTTCGTGGTAAACCCTCTTCTTCCTCAGATAGTTGAAGCAGCAAGCCCGGAAGTGCCTCGTTCCACACGCCGCCGCGCACTCTCTGCCACACGAATCACATGATAGACCCGCTGCCCAGATTGTGCTCCCTGTAATATATAATAAAAATAAAATGACAAACGCATTCATGACCATGATTAATAACTAACGGGACTTATCGCGTATGTTTTTAAATGATAAAGTTACCTTCATTAACCCGACGTTACGGCTACGTTACCGTACAGTCTGCCCGTGACCATGGCTGCAATGTAGCCGAAACCTCGGGTTAATAAAGGTAACTTTATCATATAAAAACATACGCGATAAGTCCCGTTAGTTATTAATCATGAGTATAAATCGCGAATCTCTTAAAATGCATTCATGACCATCAACCCTTGCCTTAGACAGAGTTTCAGGTGTCGATCTCCGCAATTGCGAAGGTAGTAATTCTATGGACACCTCGAACCTACGTGTTGACCTAGTCAGTACTCAATGTGACAGGTGGTAAGCCATGTCACCATGTACAAGCGCTAACTATTACTTGTTCGGGGAACAGGTACGTTACCTCGCGGTGTTTTTCCCTCACCGTAGTATTCAAAAGTAAAAGTAAAGTATTGTAGTAAGTACAGTACACTCATTGAAAGTCAAAACATTTGCCTGACACTGGCTGTCTATTAGCTTTGATATTCTACCGTTGGTTCGGAAGCCCTGGCTCGGAGAAGAACCAACAAGAAACTCCGGCTTTCAGGATTTTTTGCCCAGTGCCAGTTACAAAAACGAATTATACAGAAACATAATTATTTTTGCACATATAGCTTAGACACATTCTTTTTATATTGTGTATACATACATGTAGGATATCAACACAATATTTAAATACACTATTTACCTTTATTTTCCTATTTACCAATGTATTTGAAAATGAACTTTAGTTAATTTCTATGTGTATTTTCAAATAAAATACAATTACGAAATGCACCGAATACTACGATGAGGGAAAACATCGTGAGGAAAACCTACCTGGGGCCTTAGTTCACTATTGCTTTTTGTAAAATAACAGTTCCGTATCATTGGTAGTGGATAACCAAAAGTTTCAAATATCACTATTAAATACGGCAATTTTTTTTCTAATCCAGTGTTTGTTAAAACGCATTAGTGGTTAGTACACCGAACAGATAATAGTTGGTGCTCGTAAATGGCGACATGGCTTACCACCTGTCACATTGAGTACTGACTATCTGGTCAACACGTGGGTTCGAGGTGGCCATAAAATTACCTCCGCGATTGCAGAGATGAAAACCTGAACCTCTGGCTACCCTGCATCAATTAGTGCGCATGAACAAGCAATTGTTGGAGATATCTAGAAAAACTATCAAAAATACAATTCAATCAATCAATCAATCAGTCTATGTCAGTCCACTGCTGGAGGTAGGTCTCCCCAAGGGTACACAAAACACGATCACTCGTGGCCCTCAGCCAACCACTACCTGCGACTTTCAGGTCATCGGTCCATCTAGCAGGGGGGCGTCCTACACTACGTCACTACCCTGTACATTTACGTCCATTATTCCCTTTCGGTATGGACGATTATGTATAATAGGTCACTTATTAGAATAATATTGGGGGTGTGATATCAACCATTTACCCTTAGTCATTAAGCCACCTCCTACGACATGCCGGGAAGAACGGATTATCAATTGTATAATAATACTACGAACACACTCAAATCTAAAACGTTACTATCATGCAATTCATTCTGTGCATGCACAAACCAACATGTAAATACGACAGATTCAATTCCATGACAACATACATAGACAATCATACTGTGAATGTCAAATATTGTGTATGTCCAACAAAGGTTATAGGGAAATTAGTAGTCATGAAGCGAGTGTCACGGATGATAATAATATACATAAACCCTTTTTCGGATCATTATCTATCACGTTGCCTGCTGTCTATCTAGTGAAACACCAGCTTTCATTGGCTCAAACCTAACATGCCTTCGAAATTTCGAAGATATTAAAGCCTCTTGCTACACTGTCACAATAAAAAAGGGAGTGTGTATACACAAGTCGTGAAGCGTATGACTATGACATATGCGAAGATCTACCATTAAAACCATGCAAACTATTCATTCAATGACACATACATCTAAATATCGTGCACTAATATATCTACGAACGTGAGCTATGATCGTTTGACAGTTTTACATAATACAAAACGCTAAGAGAATTGAAATCAAAATAGAGATCACGCCACATAAATTGGCAGTAGCCAAACTTGGAACTCAATTAGACGTTTCCGCCATTGCGTGTTATTTTGTATGAAAGGTAAATTTAGTATTACTAGCGTTGTGTTTTTTGCCCACTCTTTGTAATTTTTATGTTTGTTAAGGGTGATTATAATAAATTGATTTCCGGAGTTTCTTGTTAGTTCTTATCCAAGCTAGGGTCTCCGCTGAACTCAGTGCCATGTTTGAAATAGTTTTTTTAATTTATACTTAGATCATAAGATAACATTCAAAGAGAGCTTGTGATAGGGCCTATTTTAAATAAACATATTTTGACTTTGATATATTAATTTGTTTTATTTGAGTTTATAGCTCTGCAACCAAAGACCGTTACAAATGAAACCTATAATGTATCGAGCCGTATGGCACAGTGAGTGCTAGTTTTGGCGTGTTTACTGGTAACACTGAATTACGCGACTGTGGCGACGCCCCCAACTGCCAATTTATATGGCGAGATCTCTATGTATATTTTGGAATTTGACATTGACTGACGTATGCATTAAATGACGTCGACGCTGGTATGGCTATTTTATCTAACCGCCATAAAGCTTTTAACACCAGGGGCCCAAGTCTGCTAATGCATTTTAGCACAGTCGTAGTTCAATAGCACTTCAGTAGCGGAGTGAAGTTATTGGTGGAATAGCAAAAGTGACAAGTTCACACTTATACTAAATTGATATTGAATTTCAATTGTAGTAAAAGCATTCGTGGACTTGGGCGCCTGATCTTTTGAACTAGAGTACCCGCCACATAAGGTGGCAGTTGGAGGCGTCGCCACAGTCGCGTAATCCAGTGTTGCCAGTAAACACGCCAAAACTAGCACTCACTGTGCCATACGGCTCGATACATTATATTGAGGTTTCATTTGTAACGATCTTTGGTTGCAGAGCTATAAACTCAAATAAAACAAATTAATATACCAACAAAAGTCAAAATATTTTTATTCAAAATAAGCCCTATCATAAGCTCTCTTTGAAAGTTATTTTATGATCTAAGTACAAATTAAAAAAACTATATATTGACAAAAGGAATATATTATATGAGTGAAGTGGAAGGGCGGTTACGTAGGGGCCGGCCTAATAAGACATATATGTAACAGTCAGATAGACGCTATATTGAAAAAAGGTGACGTTAGGAGTACCTATAATCACCGAGAGTGTATTAGAGAATGTATGAATGTCAATGAAGCGAAAGTGGTCTGTCAGGATCGGGACAAATGGGGATCCGTGATCTCTGCCTACCCCTCTACAGGGAATCAGGCGTGATGTGTATGTATGTATGTAAAAAAAACTATTTCAAACATGGCACTGAGCATTGTCTTTACATATTTTTACCGAGGTTAGTTCACCAACCATTTCGGCTGCTCAAGATGCCACGTCATGAAGACCACGACCGCTCTGATAAGAGCGTAACGATTGAGAAGAAGAAGTTCAGCGGAGACCCTAGCTTGGAGAAGAACTAACAAGAAACTCCAGAAATCAATTTATTATAATCACCCTTAACAAACATAAAAATTACAAAGAGTGGGCAAAAAACACAACGCTGGTAATACTAAATTTACCTTTCATACAAAATAACACGCAATTGCGGAAACGTCAAATTTAGTTCCAAGTTTGGCTACTGCCAGCTTATGTGGCGGGATCTCTAAATCTCATACATTTTAATAAAAAAATAAAAAATACTATAATGTCTAGTGTGAAATAATTTATTCACTCTAGACGCAAAATGGATAATATAAACAAAAAATACGGAATTACTCATCCAAAATTCTGAAATTAACACTAAAATATGAAATAACACATCTAATCTAACCTTTTCTGTACGTTAGTAGGTACATATTTTTGGAGAATATTTAAAATAGAGTACCCGCCACATAAGGTGGCAGTAGCCAAACTTGGAACTAAATTTGACGTTTCCGCCATTGCGTGTTATTTTGTATGAAAGGTAAATTTAGTATTACCAGCGTTGTGTTTTTTGCCCACTCTTTGTAATTTTTATGTTTGTTAAGGGTGATTATAATAAATTGATTTCTGGAGTTTCTTGTTAGTTCTTCTCCAAGGGTCTCCGCTGAACTTCTTCTTCTCAATCGTTACGTTCTTATCAGAGCGGTCGTGGTCTTCATGACGTGGCATCTTGAGCAGCCGAAATGGTTGGTGAATTAACCTCGGTAAAAATATGTAAAGACAATGCTCAGTGCCATGTTTGAAATAGTTTTTTTACATACATACATACACATCACGCCTGATTCCCTGTAGAGGGGTAGGCAGAGATCACGGATCCCCATTTGTCCCGATACTGACAGACCACTTTCGCTTCATTGACATTCATACATTCTCTAATACACTCTCGGCGGTTATAGGTACTCCTAACGTCACCTTTTTTCAATATAGCGTCTATCTGACTGTTACATATATGTCTTATTAGGCCGGCCCCTACGTAACCGCCCTTCCACTTCACTCATATATATTCCTTTTGTCAATATATAGTTTTTTTAATTTGTACTTAGATCATAAAATAACTTTCAAAGAGAGCTTATGATAGGGCCTATTTTGAATAAAAATATTTTGACTTTTCACTTTGGTATATTAATTTGTTTTATTTGAGTTTATAGCTCTGCAACCAAAGATCGTTACAAATGAAACCTCAATATAATGTATCGAGCCGTATGGCACAGTGAGTGCTAGTTTTGGCGTGTTTACTGGCAACACTGGATTACGCGACTGTGGCGACGCCTCCAACTGCCACCTTATGTGGCGGGTACTCTAATTAAACATCTGTCTGTCTGTCTGTCAGTCATATTTTTATTTGGCCGATTGGCCGGCTCCGTGAATTTAAGATGTACATTTAATTATTATTTTAATTAATATACTACAAAATATACTATAATATAATTATTTTTCGTTTTTTTATTCTCTTAGCGTTTTTTACTACTCTACGGGACTACCTTGATTATAATCGAGAGATGCCGCGTCCTTTTTATACTTTCGAGATTCTGCCTGCGACCAAATAACTGTTGGAAACATACATAAATATATATAAATATATTTTCACGTCCGTTAATCCCTTTCGGGGTGCACAGAACCTTGGAGACATGAAAGCATCTCCAAGGTCATTTATTATATGCATAATGGGGTTTCGATGTCGTATGAAAAATTTGTGACAGATTGCTAGCCTATCACCCAATAGATTTCATGTACCCCTAGTCTCTTAGTCGCATCTTACGACATGCCGCGAAGAATGGCAGCTAGCTAGTTTTTCGTTCCAGACTATACCCCCATCTGTTGAAAATGCATATTAACAATGACGTAATCAAAAAACCAACATCTTTACAATATACTAATATTACAGCTTCTTCCCCAATGGAATAGGCAGAGACTATTAGGCCACCTGGAACGGATGACAAATCTCTCTTGCTCCACTCACACCCATTAACCTTCTCATACATGCTCTCCTATTCTTTACTACGTACACTCGCCTTGAGAAGAATATCTCCCATTTGATCTGTATAAGGTCTACGCGGCCTACCCCGTCCAACCTTCCACTTTGGAATGTAACTGACATTGACTCCATTAACATTACTACTATCCTTTGCGGGGAAGCCCATTTTTCAAAACTAAGGAATTAGTGATTCTATGGCCCCAGGACTTACAAGTTAACCAGATAATCAGTACCTAATGTGACGTAAGAGAATTTTATGTTCATTTAAGAATAGAAATGATACAGCGGCTGTAGCGAAGTGGGTTAAACCTTTGAATTCTCATGACTAAGGTCTCAGGTTCGAATCCAGGCTTTGAATGAATGAAATTTAAAAGAGCAATGAAAAACCCATTTAAATTATGACATAATTTACAGTCGCTAACGATGAAGGACAACATCGTGAGGAAACCTGCCTATCCCTCGGGAAATAATTATCTTTCTGTGCCAGTGCCTATATACGATGATACGGTTCACTACCTATCACGTTAGGTACTGTCTATCTAGTGAAACGCGGGCTTCGAATAACCTACACCTAACATGCCTTCGAATTTTCGGAGATGGGCATTCAAGCCTTTGACTTACAAGAACTATAAAAAAGGGAGTGTGTATACACAAGTCGTGAAGCGTAGATTTTATGGAAATGATAAAAAACTCACCTTGCAAATTAGTAACTATATATATTAATAATATTGTGCAGGCGTTCCTTACTTATATAAACATAAACGCAATTATAATGTTTGCATTAGGAGAAATGCAAGTTTCGTGTTTACATTAGTAAAAATGAATGAGCATTAATGTCGGAATGATAGCGCTTTTTTATTTGACAAAGATAAGATAATACGATATGTCCTGTTCTAGTCTGAGGCGTAAAAAGAATGCTAACTAGCTGCCGTTCTTCCCGGCATGTCGTAGGAGGCGACTAAGGGACTAGAGAGACTATATATATTATGAGGGAATTTAGCTCTTTAGAATAAATAGATAACATACTTAAATATCACGCCCGAATCCCTGTAGACAGCTAGGCAGAGATCAGGGCTCTCAATCTGAGCGAACATGGCAAACCTTTCACTTTATTGACACTCATACACATCCACATACCCACTCGGCGATGATAGGTACTTCTAACGTCACTCTTTTTCAATATAGCGTCTATCTGACTCTTTTGGTAATGATGAAATAAATATGTCCGCAACGAAACCACTATTAAGCATAGTCAAAACTATATACAACGTGACAGGTGATATGTGGTACTTTGGAATGGCACTGACTATAGTGTATTTCGAGGAACAGTTTTCTTCACCGTAACTACTATTTCGATCCTGAAGAAAAGGTAAGTTTCTACACAAAGAAAGGCTTTCTTAAATAGAAAATTACTATACATATATTCCTGTGCTAATATGGGATGTAAAAAGAAAGCTAACTAGCTGCCGTTCTTCCCGACATTTCATAGGAGGCGACTAAGGGACTGTGTGTAAATATAATCTATTGGGCGATCGTCTATCAACCTGTCACTAATATTCCATTAGGACATCGTAACTTTCAATATACATGCTTAAAAGTGACCTAGGATATATTATATCTTCGAGGTTCTGACCACACCGAAAGGTATAAAAGGACGTGAATGTGATAATGGAGTGGGAATCGAACCTGGAACCTGCTGTACCGAATTCTTTATTCCACCACCTAAGCTACAAAGGTTTTATATACGACCTCCGTGGCGCGAACGGTTAACCACCTGAACGCTAATCGTGAGGTCCCGATTTCCGGTGGAGGCAGAGTTAAGAACTACGCTTTTCTTCTACTTTCCAGTCTGGACGTTGATAAATTATATTAATTATTTATTCATATACGTATATTAAGATCAAAAGTTTATTGTATAGTTGTAGTATAATATTAGACAAATATACATATACGTATATTTCCTAAACATACTCGTACATTGACTAGTATCCTTAACAAAAGTCTTAAACAAGCTCACCAAGGGGCTTGTTCAATCGGTGTAATATAACAAAATATTATAATTAAACTACATAAAGTAATCACAAAAATACATACCAACCAACACCAACGATATAACAGCTACAATTTTCAACATTTTAACAAAATCAAAAGAAAATACTATTTTAAATTTTGACAGTTCAATATGGCTACCCCGTTTGACAGTTCAAGGAATAATGGCGCGAGAAAGCGGCGTCCCTTTTTTATATATGAGACTAGTAATGGTTACAGAGTTTGGTTATGTTTTCATGTAGGCGTCTCCAAAAGTTTATCAGTAAATTTTATTTTATCAATGATTTTCTTGGTATTTTTCCTGTGTTTTATGAAAGGGTTTGTTTGTTAATACCTATTTAATATACAGGGGGTAATATAGGTAAAAGAATGGTAGTTTGATGACCTCCGTTGCGCGATCGGTTAGATACCTGAACGCTAATCGTGAGGTCCTGGGTTCGAATCCCGGTGGAGGCACAGTTAAGAAGTGGGCTTTTCTGCTGCTTTCCAGTCTGGTCGTTGATAATATTTGCTATATATATAATTTGTATACTTTTCTTAAATATACGTTGACTAGCACCCTTAACACAAGTCTTAAATGTACTTACCAAGGGACTAGTTTAATTGGTGTAATAATGTCCAAACATTATTATTATAGTAGTGATTATAATTAGTCATTATGTATGTGGTATATGGATGTTAGTGAAGCAAAAGTGATCAACTAAGATTTGGCTAAAACTTGGCCTAAATAAATCTAGTATACTTCATATAAACCATACTATCAACTGAGCATTGAGATGGTCTTTGGCCACTCGAAACCCACTTGTTACCTGATAAACAGAATCCAACGTGGCTGGTGGTAAAGTCTTGCTGTTTACAGATATTGACTCTTGCCTATTATAATTATGATTAATAACTAGCGGGACTAATCGCGTATGTTTTTATATAATAAAGTTACCTTTATTAACCCGACGTTTCGGCTACGTTGCAGCAGCCATGGTCACGGGCAGACTGACGATGCATATTTCTTCGCCTCCAACGCAGCGCCCTGTCAGATTCTTCTCCGACTACCCTCACTGCTACGTTTTTATTCCCGCTATCACTGCTACGTTTTTAGTCTCGCTAGTTATTAATCATGAGTATAAATCGCGAATCTCTTAAAACTATTTAAAATTACCTATTATAATTATTAAATAGGCATTCTGGTATTATTATTCCAGATTTGCCCCGGTCCTGACAGACCATTTTCGCTTCATTGTCAGCCATACACCTCTAACACAACAACGTCACCCCTTTTTAATATAGCGTCTATCCGACGTTCATAAATCTTATGGGCCAACAGGCTTATGCCTTTAACTGCATCGAATATTTGTCTATGAACAAACAAACACACCCTTTGCCTTTGCCATCAAGTAAACTCTTTGAAAAGTATCGGCGTGACTCAAATAAATATTTCCATGTTTACCGCCTATCTCGAGGGTTTGATGCTGGTGTGGATTTCACGGGAAATGGTTCTGAGTACAGGCTATGACGTATCACGTGATAGTACATAATTATATGTTCTATAAGACTTATGACAGTCAGATAGACGCCATATTGAAAAGGGGTGACGTTAGAAGTACCCATAACCAAGAAGGTTCCGATTTGAAAGATGTAGCGACTAAAATTTAATTGGGTTTCAGCTTGGACATATGCTGATGAATAATTGTAGATTAATAGAGGTAATGTATGTGAGTGAAGTGGAAGGGCGGTTCCGTAGACCTATAAAACATATGGCAGTTAGATATTCGCCATATTGAAAAAGGGTGACGTTATAATTACCTTAATAAAGAGAATTTGTTGTGTATTTTTTTGTTTTGTTTTGTATAAAGTAATTAATTGTTTACGACGAGGTAACGGACCCACCTAATACGGGTGACCTTAAAAGTTCAAAACGACTATTATTTATAAACTGTTATTTAATGAAATAAAAATTATTATTGTTATTAAATTAGATTTATTCCCGATGAAATGCGGTCACTGAGCATCATGTTAGAAGTGACATGAAATGATAGAATTAAAAATAGTGTGATAAGGGAAGGTTGCGGTTTGAAAGAAGATGTAGTGACTTGGATTGAAAAGGGCCATGTTGATGCTACCTGTTAACCAGATTGTCAGTACCTTACGGGACAGGTATACATTTTATAAAGACAAAACAAACGCAGTCACGACCATTAACCCTTGCGAGGCAGTCAGAGGTTCAGGTGTCCATCTCCGCAATTGAGAAGGTAGTGATTCTATGGCCACCTTGAACCCACGTGTTGACCAGATAGTACTCAATGTGACAGGCGGTCAGCCATGTCGCCATTTACAAGCACTAACTATTACCTGTTCGGGAAACAGGTAGTTTCCTGACGATGTTTTCCCTTACCGTAATATTCAATGCATTTCGTAAATGTATTTTTAATACAAAAATTTACATAGAAATTCATAAACTTCATTTCCATTGGTACATGTTCAAGCGGGATTAGAAGCTTGTATCCACTGATACAGAGTCTAGCCCCAAACGACTGAGCTACGTTGAAATTATTACGGTAAATATTTTTTTTTTTATAATAATAAGTTGACATTATATGCAATCACTACATAAATTCAATTTATCCCTAGTGACTTACCCGCTCACGACACGAAAGATAGATAAGGTAGTAAAATACATACATATATTCACGCCTCTACGTCCCCAACGAGATAGGCAGAGATTATTAGGCCACCTGGAACGGGTGACAAATCTCTAGCTTCACTTACGCCCATTAACCTTCTCATGCATGCTTTTCTGTTCTTCACGCTACACCCGCCTTGAGAAGAATGTCTCCAATTTGATCTGTATAAGTTCTTCGCCTACCCCGTCCAACTCTGCCTTGCACTTTGGCTTTATATATTAAAATGCAACCTGAAAGAATGTATTACAATGATTGTTGTTATATGATTACTTGCCCAAACACACATATGTATTTTAAGACAGTTTCCTTCCTTAAGGGTGCATGTTTGTAAATATACACCCACCAGATTCGAAACTACGTCATAAGGATTGAGTAAGAAATACTTGTTAACCTGGTACGTAAAAATAATGCTAGTAAAAAAAATATACTAGCTGCCGTTCTTCCCGACAAGCGGTGAACTTACCTTAATGTGAACGCAAACATAATATATATTCACGTCCTTTAATCCCTTTAGGGTTGGACAGAAACTCGGAGGTATATTATCTGCTAGGTCACTTTTAAGCATGAATATTGAGGTTGTGATGTCATATGGAACATTGTTGACAGGTTGCTAGGCAACGCCCAATAGATTCCATTTACCCCTAGTCCCTTAGTCGCCTCCTACAACATGCCGGGAAGAACTGCAGATAGTTAGCATTCTTTTTATTACCCAGACTAGTCGACTCGATATCAATATTTTGTTATGATCTGTTCAATAAAATGGAATTAAATGCTTTTTATTCAACATAAGGATCATAAAATCACTTATTCAAAGTCAGAAAAACATTTTTTATCAAAAAATATGTCATTAACATAAACTAATTCTGAAAATAAATCAAATTAGATTACTAAAACAAATGGAACTTCGTCAAGAAAAAAACTTAAGAAAATTAAACTTTCTAGTAAGATAAGACTATGGGATCTCCAATACTCGTAAAAACATGATATACCAGCCCCTGTCAGATTTATGGAAAAATTCCTATCAATTATAAGTTTATGAATTTAAAGTGCTTGATTTAAAAAGTGAATACCTGACTTGGTTAAAAATCGAAGGGTTATAAAAATATTCCTACAACGACCTCCGTGGCTTGATTCGTTAGCCGCCTGAACGCTAATCGTGAGGTCCCGGGTTCGATTCCCGGTGGAGGCAGAATAAAGAACTACTTTTTTCTTCTGCGTTCCAGTTTGCGTTGATTATATTCTATAAATGTACTTATTATAAAGTACATATTTTTTAAATATACGTTGACTAGTCCCTTAATACAAGACTTAAATGTACTTAGCAAGGGGCTTGTTAAATTAGTGTAATAATGTCCTATAATTTTTTTTTCGGTTTACACTTTAAATTTGAGTCCCCGTGCTAGTCTGAGACGTAAAAGAATGCTAACTAGCTGCCGTTCTTACTGTCGTAGAAAATATATGTGTACATGGAATTTGGATATAAAAGCGGCTGTAGCCCAGTGGAAAAAACATTTCGCTTCTTTTTAGGCTTCTTTCACCCAATAAATTCCATTGAAACATACTTGTGTATACACACTCCCTTTTTTATTATGGCAGGCTAGTAGTCAGAGGCTTGAATGCCCATCTCCGAAATTTCGAAGGCATGTTAGGTATGAGTCACTCGAAGTCCTCGTTTCAGTAGATAGACAGCATCCAACGTGATGGTACATGCCAGAGACGGGATTCGAACCCAGGACCGCTAATAAGTTGTCGAGGTCTGACCCATTATACTACAGCCGCGATTAATTAATTTTGAAATTGATACGAAATTTTAATGTCAACGCCTTGCATATGTCGCAGTATAGTTTGTCATTTCGGGTTTTTGCAAAAAACCTAGGCATTGCGAAAACACGGATAATTAGACAATGGTGATCATTCCTTATTCTTATGTTACCTATCGACAGAAGTCTAAGTAGGTTAGATTAGTATATGATAAACAACGCACGAGCCGAGCGAAGTGCCAGAAACGAATCGCTTTTGTAATAGTCCATCACCATTGTCTAATTGCTACGGTGAGGGAAAACATCGTGAGGAAACCTACTTGTTCCCCGAACAGGTAATAGTTAGTGCTTGTAAATGGCGACATGGCTTACAACCTGTCACATGAGTACTGTCTATCTGGTTAACAGGTGGGTTAGAGGTGGCCATAGAATTGCTACCTTTGTCATTGCGGGCATGGACACCTGAACCTCTGACTACCCCGCAAGGGTTAATGGACGTGAACGCGTTTGTCTTTTTTTGTCATTGTCTAATTATCCGTGTTTTCGCAAAATGCCTAGGTTTTTTTGCAAAAACCCGAAATATCAAATCATCCTGCAACATATTATATTGATAAGAACGGCATTGACTTGTTTATTTGTAATGAGAAACTAGTTTAACAGGTTTAAAGTATAAAATACCTATAATATTGAAGAGGAAAAAATACGTAGGATGTAAAATATACAGAGTGGTGCAATGGAAATAAAGATTTTCTAATATTCGGTTTATACATATTCACAATAAATTTTAGGAATTGCACCAAATTCGACGTAGCTTCGTTGTTAGGTCCTTGACTCAGTATCAGTTGACAGAAGAAGCAAAAATAACTAAATTACATTCCTGTCAAAAAGTATAAAGTTATAAAAACAATAAGTATAAACTTTAGTGCATAGAGCAGACAGTGTTATTGCATTAGACGCAGTTTTATCACTACATAGTATAAAACAAAGTCGCTTTCTTTGTCCCTATGTCGCTTTGTATACTTAAATCTTTAAAACTTCGCAACGGATTTTGATGCGGTTTTTTAACAGATAGAGTGGTTCAAGAGGAAGGTTTATATGTATAATAACATCCATTAAATAGAGGAGTAGGCTATATATTTTATACCCGTGCGAAGCCGGAGCGGGTCACTAGTATTAACTAAAGAAAGATCGAAAAACGGTTTTGAAAACAAAATGGCTCCCACTAGGTTTTTGTTTGGGACCTCCTAATTTTTTGTAGTTACAAACAAATAAAACAAACATGTAATGTATAAAACCGTGCTAATCGTATATATGGTAAAATGAGTGCTAAGTATCTGCCATTCTTTCCGGCATGTCATAGGAAGCGACTAAGTGACTAGGGATGAATTGAATCTATTGGGCGATGGGCTAGCAACCTGTTATCAATGTTCCATATGACATCACACCTAAAATTCCTGCCAAAAAGTAACCTTGGAGATATTATCGTCTCCAAGGTTCTGTCTAACCCAAAGGGACTAAAGGATGTGAATGTATATGTATAAATGTATTTATACGTAAATATGAGTACGGACTATCTGCTCAACACGTGGGTTCGAGGTGTCCATTGAATTACTACCTTCGCAATTGCGGAGATGGAGACCTGAATCTCTGACTACCCCACAAGGGTTAATGGTCGTGAACGCGTTTGTTTTTTTTGTATTATATGATCGCCATATTGGATTATAAATTTAGAAGAACAACCTGTATATATGTGAGGACATTAATACAAACACGTTTGGTGCATCAGTGTAATCTTGAATCACTAACAGGGCATACCTAAGCCCTAGACTACATTTAGTGCTTAAAATAAAACCTAAATGACTGGCAACTAGTATTAAAAAGAATATGTTAGTTTTGTGTAGTGTAGTATTAATTGAAAAGTGTAGTTCTTTTTAAATCGAGTGTGTAAATGTATAAATTGTAGTTTAAATGTATGTTATAAAATAATAGAAACATGTGTTTATAAATATAAGTGTGAAAATTAATGACATATAAATTTATTAATACAAAAATAAGATTTGTAAAATAAATATAGTTTTTAGTCTAGATATTGGTATAAATAGATGTGAGAAAATAATAAAAATGCATTAATTTACATATGTATAAAAAGTGATTAAATTATACAGTTAAAATGAAGACTTTAATATCAATTCTATGCTTAATACATTTAGTTCATTGTAAACGAGAAGGTAAGAATATAGTACAAATATATGCCATATACATTCACGTCCTTTAATCCCTTTCGGGGTGGACAGAACCTCTTTAATATAATATCACTTTTGAGCATAAATATTGGGGTTGTGATGACATACGGAACATTGGTAACAGATTATATAAAAATAACAATATTTGGGCATTATTACACCAATTGAACTGGCCCCTTGCTAAGTACATTTAAGACTTGGGTTAAGGGTACCAGTCAACGTATATTTAAGAAACATAGACTTATTATATATAGATAAATACATATAGAGCATATATAATCAACGATCAGACTGGAAAGCAGAAGAAAAGCGAACTACGCTTCCACCGGGAATCGGGACCTCACGATTAGCGTTCAGGTGACTAACCCATCGCGTCACAGAGATCGTCAAAATTTATCAAAATTTGGTCGATTGCTTACCCATTACCTCATAGATTCCATTGACCCCTAGTCCCTTAGTTGCCTCCTACGACATACCGGGAAGAACGGCAGCTAGTTATCATTCTTCTGACGACCTCCGTGGCGCGATCGGTTAGACGCCTGAACGCTAATCGTGAGGTCCCGGGTTCGATTCCCGGTGAAGGCAGAGTTAAGAACTACGCTTTTCTTCTGGTTTCCAGTCTGGTTGTTGATTATATATGCTATATATGTATTTATCTATATATAATAAGTATATATTTCTTAAATATACGTTGACTAGTACCCTTAACACAAGTCTTAAATGTACTTACCAAGGGGCTAGTTCAATTGGTGTAATAACGTCCTGCAATATATTATACTATTATATTATATTATTCTTATGTTTTAAAATGACTATAATTCGTCTCACAGGTGACTATTGCGTGGTGGAAGGCAAATCCCCTGATCCTGGAACATGCAAGCTATTGACGGACTGTCCTATAGTTGACAAACAAGTTCGCTTCGAAAGGATACGGCCTACGGTAAGAAACTAACTATTTTATATGGCTTATATTGAAACGAGCATAAAAAATTAGAAATTACTCAATAGCAAATAAGGCTAAATGGGTCAGACCTCTGACTTTTCATTAGAGGTCCTAGGTTAGAATCCCAGCTATGGCATGTACGAATGAATGATTATCGTATAGCATGTGCCATATCGTACTTTGAATATCGGTTCGTTACTCTTTGTATTTTCTTGGTTTAGAGAATAAAAAGTTTTACCACTAAGGTTATATCGGCTGAAGTACAAACACTGATGCCTCGGCGTTTGAACTTCTTGTTATTCCATCGCCATGGTTACACCAACGCCGCCAGCCGCTACAACCAAAGTAAAACCAAATCGAAGCTCCAATTCTTCTCCTCCTTATTTTTCGGTTCGTTCCAGTTGAGGATCCAAATCTTATCCCATAGCGAACATATTTAGCTATTTTGGCATCACAATTGAATAAATATTCAGCCGAAAATAAATATTTGTATTTTCAACTTTCACTGAGCTGCTGACTTTGTTGACGCACCATAGACGAATGAAAAATAAGAAATTACTCAATAGCAAATAAGGCTAAATGGGTCAGACCTCTGACTTTTCATTAGAGGTCCTAGGTTAGAATCCCAGCTATGGCATGTACCATATCGTACTTTGAATATCGGTTCGTTACATCATCTTTGTATTTTCTTGGTAGGGAATAAAAAGTTTAAAAAAAGACAAACGCATTCAGGTGTCCATCTCCGCAATTGCGAAGGCAGTAATTCTATGGCCACCTCGAACCCACGTGTTGACCAGATGGCCAGTACTCAATAAGACAGGTGGCAAGCCATGTCGCCATTTACAAGCACTAACTATTACCTGTTCAGGGAACAGTAGGTTGGCTCACGATGTTTTCCCTAACCGTAGTATTCGACGCATGTCGTAAATGTATTTTTATTACGAAAATTTATTAGAAATTTATTAAACTTCATTTGAATTGGTACATGCTCAAGCGAAATTTGAACCCTGTACCCTCGATACAGAGTCAAGCCCCAAACAACCGAGCTACGTCGAATTATCATTTGGCAATCTACTACCACCTTATTATATATTTTATTATTATTGATATATGCATGTTCCAGCATTGCGCGTGGAAAGGAAAAGAAGAAGTTGTATGTTGTCCCCTCAAGGAAAAACCGCACACCACTGGAGAATTGAGGAACGCATTCGGAGATACTCAGGACGGAGTTTTGAGGAATCTTGGCATTGTAAGTCTTAACTCAACATACTTACATATGACGACCTCCGTGGCGCGATTGGTTAACCACCTGATCGCTAATCGTGAGGTCCCGATTCCCGGTGGAGGCAGAGTTAATAACTACGCTTTTCCTCTGCTTTCCAGTCTGGTTTTTGATTATGTATTGATCTATATATAGTCAACGTATATTTAACTAATATAAACATATAAGTTAAATATACGTTGACTAGTACCCTTAACACAAGTCTTAAATGAACTATAATATTTCGAACACCATTACACCAATTGAACTATCCCCTTGGTAAATATATTTAAGACTTGTGTTATAGTGTCCTACAAATAGTATATTATTATATACAAGCACTATTTCTTTTTAACTTTTTTAACTAATCCCCAATCCCTTTCAATCACTCACTCCATTTCACTCATTCACTCCACAGACCTGCCGTTACATGGGTGACCTACCGTTCAACTGCTGCGAAGACCAGCTTGAAGTGGACGACACTGAACCATCACAGTGCCCAGCTTTGCCCAAACCTTCCAAAGATCTGAAGATTAAAGCTTGGACTAGTAAGTACTTATATATGTTTTATTTGTTTATAGAACACATTTACGAAATGCATCGAATTATACGATGAGGGAAAACATCGTGAGGAAACCTAATATAGTAATAGTTAGTGCTTGTAAATGGCGACATGGCTGACCATCTGTCACATTGAGTACTGACTATCTGGTTAACACGTGGGTTCGAGGTGTCCATAGAATTACTACCTTCGCAATTGCGGAGATGAACACCTGAACCTCTGACTACCCCACAAGGGTTAATGGTCGTGAATGCGTTTTGTTGTTTATAGAAGTGCTGATACGTACTTAAGGGTTTGTCGGAATATCAGCGTTGGCAGTGTGAATTTCACACAATCAACATTAGCTGAGACAAATAATAATTTACTAATAATACTAATAATATTTAGGACATTATTACACCAATTGAACTATCTCCTTGGTAAGCACATTTAAGACTTGTGTTAAGGGTACTTAGTCAACGTATATTTAAGAAATGTATACATATTATATATTGATAAATACATATATAATTAACAACCAGACTGAAAAGCAGTAGAAAAGCGTAGTTCTTAACTCGAATCACTTCACCTTCACCGGGAATCGAACCCGGGACCTCAGGATTAGCGTTCAGGCATCTAACCAAATCCTACTCACACTTGCGCGGGGTTGCCATGTGCTCTTGGTTCCATGAATGTAAATTATTATATAATTAATTCTTTTCTCTATTTGTGTATATTCTGCGTTTAGTGTGAATAAAAGGAATTTTTATTTTTACACATATTCAACGTGGCTTTTAATGGCTCATACCTAACATACATACATACATACACACCACGCCTGATTCCCTTTAAGTAGAGATCACGGATCTCCATTTGTCCCGATCCTGATAGACCACTTTCGCTTCATTGACACTCATACACCTCTAACACATTCGGCGGTTAAAGGTACTCCTAACGTCACCCTTTTTCAATATGGCGTCTATCTGTTCATATGTTCTATTGGGCCGGCTCCTACGTAACTGCCTTTTCACTTTATACATAACCTGCCTTTGAAATTTCAGAGATACTTACTCAAGTCTCTTACTACCCCGTCACTATAAAAAGGGATTGTGCATCTAACCTAACAGTATGAGCCACTCAAAGCCCGCGTTTCACTAGACAGACAGCTCCTAACGTGATAGATAGTGAACCGTATCGCTTTATACAGGCTAACCTATCCCATGGGATTGCCAGGTTTCCTCACGATGTTTTCCCTCACCGTTAGCGACTGCATTTATGTACGTAAATGAAAATCATATTTTTAAATACACGCACACATACATACAAATGTAATATTTCCCATACTAGCCTGGGACGTAAAAAGAATGCTAACTAGCTGCCGTTCTCCCGGCATGTCGCAGGAGACTAAGAGACTATCAAAGGAATCTATTTGACAATGGACTAGCTTGTCAAATATGTATGTAAACATACTTCACAATGTTTCCCTTCACAGGGGATCTTTTAACGACCTCCGTGGCGCGATGGGTTAGCGTCTGGCACGCTAATCGTGATCGGTTCGATTCCCGGTGGAGGCAGAGTTAAGAACTACGCTTTTCTACTGCTTTCCAGTCTGCTCGTTGATTATATATGATATATGTGTATTTATCTAAGTATAACATGTATATATTTCTTAAATATACGTTGACTAGTACCCTTAACAAGTCTTAAACGAACTTACCAAGGGGCTAGTTCAATTAGTGTAATACATACATACGCTTCACGACTTGTGTACACACATTCCCTTTTTTAATATACCGGGGTAGTCAGAGGCTTGAGTGTCCATCTCCGATAATTCGAAGGTATGTTAGGTATGGGTCATTTGAAGCCCGCGTATCACTAGATAGACAGCACCGCCGTATATAGGCACTGACTATTACCTATCCTGAGGGATAAGCAGGTTTCCTCACGATGTTTTCCCTCACAATTGGTGTAATAATCTCTAAATATTATTATAATCTTTGTTCATATATGGTATCATCACGACGTCATTCCCTTTCAGAGTGCGCAGAGTTCCAACGCTACGTGAGTGTGTGTGAGGCAACTGGGAGTGACTTGGCCCAGTTTAGGAGGAGGGATGCGTGTGTAATGTCCTCCCTGTCGAATAAGATCTCTGGCGGTGTACCGGCGCTGCCTAAGGAGTTTCCGCACATGGTGTGTATGTAGAACGGAATAGATGGTCACCCTATCGGGTAGAACTTTAAGAGGAGTGTCCACTGTTTGTTAATATAATTCAATGTAGCTCAGTTGTTTGGGGCTCGGCTCTGTGTCAGTGGGTGGTTCAAATCCCGCTTAAGCATGTACCAATGGAAATTTATGTTGATGAATTTCTTTGTACATTATCGTAATAAAAATGCATCTAAGAAATGCACCGATTACTACGGTGAGGGACAACATCATGAGGAAACCTACTGTTTCCCCGAACAGGTAATAGTTAGTGCTTATAAATGGCGCCATGGCTTACCACCTGTCACATTGAGTACTGACTTAGCCAACACGTTGGTTCGAGGTGGCCATTGAATTACTACCTTCGCGAATTTAAATATTCTACCGAATTGACTAATATTCTGCCGAAAATAAATATTTGTATTTTCAACTTTCACTGAGCTGCTGACTTTGTTGACAATCTATAGACGACTGTACTTGACTTTGACTTTATGTGTTTCAGGCTCTCCTCGGCTGTAAGAACACCGTGAATTTCGATGGAAAAGTGGCTTGGGTGGCTGGCGGTTCCCTGATAAGCAACAAGTTCGTCTTAACCGCGGCTCACGCTATTTCTCATATAGACTAGTAAGTATATAGAAAAGATAGAAAAAAAAGAAAAAAAATGTATTCACTAACATACAAAAACACAAACATGGAAAAAAATGCAAAGAACACCGTTGATGCAGTGAAAAGGTGCTGCCTCAGTATACGATGCAGCTAGGCTACATCACTGGTCCTCCGGCAGCACCCGATTCGGAAACTGTCACAAGCTGCATATAATAAATAACGAACATACACAAAATAATTCATTTATAATATCCATCGTGACAAATACAAATATAATACTCATACATAAAATTGATAAACTATAATTCATAATCATACTTTGGGGAACATAAACAAGAAAAGTTAGTTAAAGGCATGTAAATAGATATAGTCATATACACAAATACACAACCATACATATACAAACATATTATATAAACTCTATATATGCATTATAGACAGACATATATCGCATCACCAAGTAGACGTTGTCACATCTCCAAGGTTCCGTCCACCATGGAATTAAAGGACGTGAATGTATTTGTAGTTATTACTCGCGAATTGCACTCAGTTTTTACTATAAAGAAACTGGGTCGTATCAGGATTAAATTAAATAAAAAAACGCATTCTCGACCATTAACCCTTGCGGGGTAGTCAGAGGTTCAGGTGTCCATCTCCGCAATTACGAAGGTAGTCATTCTATGGACACCTGGAGCTCACGTGTTGACCAGAAAGTCAGTATTCAATGTGACAGATGGTAAGCCGTGTCGCAATTTACAAGCACTAACTATTACCTGTTCGGGGAACAGGTAGGTTTCCTCACGATGTTTTGTCCTCACCGTAGTATGCAACGCATTTCGTAAATGTATTTTTATTACGAAAATGTATATAGAAATTCATTAAACTTTATTTCTATAGGTACATGTTCAAGTGGGATTTGATTTTATAGTATGTAAGAACAAAGTATTTATCGCCTCCTATCGGCGCACTTGTCCTAAACGCCATTTAGAAAACTTTACAAGAGCGAAGTTTAAAGTTGAAAACGTTATCGTGAAAAGCAAAAA